>CM038728.1:9215020-9315020 GCA_021613375.1 Megaleporinus macrocephalus
TTTTTATTAATTAGCTGAAGATGTAATAATAAGCCTGTAAACTCATTTAACTCTTTTGAGAATGAGTCGCCGCCCATCCTTGCCACCCAGCCACAGTGCTATACTTTCACACATACTAATAGTGTTTGTACATAATATTGTGTTTAAGGTCCCACTTTCATTGATCTCTAGCATTTATCACATTGGTCACTGTAGTCCCTTCTTGTTGAAGGTAACTTTGTCTAGATTATTTAACGTTCAACTTCTGCCAGAAAATAAAAGCTAAATTGATTAATTACAGTTGTGCAGATTTAGATTTCTGTCTTCAAAATTTTAATAGTAAGCAAAAACAGGATAATACCTGTAAATCAAGACAACCAGCTTCAATACAGTTTTGATTCTAGTAATCAATTCAGCAATTAGAGGTTGGTCTGAGCACCATTATGGAGCAAGTAGATGGGTTTTCTGAATGGACTGTATTTATAATAGATGTGGGTTTAATAGAGCATATCTGCCAAGTTTCATACACATTGGCCATTTGGTCTTTGTATTTGTGTACATGGCTTATAGAATTTACTGAACTACACTGTATACCCTGAGAAGTTGGGTCTACTCAAAATACTGGAGATGACTTGTAAAAATGAATTAAGCTTTGAAACTCAGTTATTTAAGTAACTAAAAATGTATATGAATTTAAAAGCATTTAAACATTTAATGTTAAGTATTTTCTTTTCACAACAGTGACTACTGTAATTGTAATTACAGTGAATACTGTAATTGTAATGATGACCAACTGAGAACTGTTTCATACAGAGTCTTCAGAACTATGTTAGATTGTTAAAAATTTGATTTATTTTGGTTTTATTGATATTTCATGTACATTGTGGTGGGAGTGTGTATTTTGGTTTTTCTTTTGGGTTGATGTATTGTTGTGATCACTTTGTTGTCAAGTGCATGCTTTCTTTTGTTTTTCTTTCTAATTAACGTCTGACTAACCGCAGCTGGACAGCTGGAACATCAGCCCCTTGCGTTAGTAGTCATCCAATCGACGAACTGTGTTCTGTGTATTGTGTTTGGAACTTTTATTTTAAAAAGGTGGACTTTGAAAGGACGTGAAGGGGTGGTCAACCTGAAGTTTTGCGTCTTTTAGATCATGCCCCATTTTTATGAGAGATACTGATCTGGGAAGAGGCTCGTCACAAACCTGCCACCTGTGTTTCAGGCGGGTAAATCTTGGGACTGTGTTTTGTTTGGATTTTTTATTTTAATTGCATAGTTGTTTTTCTATGTATACAAATTAATTATTTTGTTTCTTCCTTCTCTCTTTTTTTATTCATAGTTTACAAGTTGTTGAGGAAATAAATGGTTTCTTGTTTTGAAAAGACTTCTGCTTCCTTTTGAATTACTGGGCTAAAAACTAATTTCCCCCCCAATTTAACTTTATTTTGAATTTGGGGTTTGATGTGAATGTGTACAATGTGGTAAAATGTAGCTAATTTTGTAGCTTCTAGTTTTCCTTGGAATTTTAGAATGTTATGAACTACCAGTAAATAAGATAGTATTAGTATTTACCACTCTTGTGTCACACATTCATCCCCACCACAACTACATACTCCAACCCTGGAGTTAGGGTAGATAATAGACTTGGCTTATGGCTTGTAGACTTATGGCTTGTATATTTGACCTGGATGAAGTGATTAGGCAACTCTGCTAGAAAATAAGTACAAATACGATCAGGGCTTTTAGTGTAAGTAATTCCACTAGAACTACTCTTACTACTATTTTGGTCTCAGAAAGTATTTTTATTTTCAAATCACTACAGATCTCTTGTAGGAACAGTACCACCAGACTCCATTACCAGGTGACGGGGTTCTGAGCTTTCATGTCTTATATGTACGGGACTGAAGAAGTCAGCCCGTCTCTACTGACCTACTACGTTTGAGTTGAGGGGGAAACTGTGAACTATAGATGGTTCTGTGAAACGGAGAGAGGAAGCATGAAGACATAAAGACTTGAAATGCACTCACATCAGAGATGTCAAGCTGAATGACCCCAGTCCGATTCGGGTCCAGCATCTGGGCGACAGCTGCGAGTGGAGATTGTGTATAATAAGTAAGTTTTATTAACCAGGACATGAGATACAGATAAATGAACTACGATGCCAGCAAATACATACTGAATGAGGCCTCCAGTCTGACCAGGCAAACGATGAACTTATCAAAGCAAATGGTCTCTTTGTCCCTGTATTTCTTCACCAGTGCCTCAATGATGTCATAGTCGAGATTAAAACCTGGGAAAAAAGAAAAGTGTATAAAGCCATACCTCCATATGCACTGACCCCTATGAGAGGAGGATGTAGGGTAAGGGTTGATACTTAATATCATACTTACTATCCATCACAGAATTGTCCAGCCCTGAACTGATGTAAAGAACTCAAGTACATTGAAAATAAATATAATACACAATGACTAGAGGGATCGGTCATCTTACCAGCCGATTCCAAGGCCAGACTCATTTCATGGGAGCACATGGTGCCTGACTTGTCCAGATCAAACTGCAGGAAAATGTCCTACAAAGAGAGAGAGGAGAGAGCGAGGGAGGCTAAATCATCAGAAAAGACAGAAAATAATTCTATTCGGTAAGAAATCAAATCAAATCAAAGGTTTATTAGTCACATACATAGTCCAACATGGTATATAGTTAAACATGGTATATAATAAGATGTATTTAAAATATTTAAAAATGTATAGATAAAACATATTAACTAAGATATTTATATATATAAAAGAATGTAATGTAATTACAGTACATACAGTAATTTACAGAAATAAACAATATAAACAATGGACAGAAAAGCGGGCAGCATTGGGACGAACACTGCTGAGTAAAGTATAGAAGGTGTAAAAGTGAATGTACAACATAGAATCAGTCACTTACCCGCCACTTCATGATCTTATTCCACAAGATCTGGAAGTCCACTAAGCTCAGACGGCCGCAGTCATCGCTCTGAGATTCACCTCAGTCAAGAAAAGATCTGTCTTTAAAAGCTTTCACATCCGCCTCTACTAGACCATATACTAAACCATACATGCGCAGGTGTCCAAAAACTTTTAGACATATAGTGTAAATGAGCTCTTCAAGCCTCTGTCAGAATTTCAGTGCATTTGAAATCTGATTATGAAGGTAAGGATACATTCAATGGTCAACTGGTCTAATTGTTTTTGTCCAATCTCATAATCCAACACATTCAGTTTGGAAACTCCTTGAGTGGAAAGTGTCACTGGCTGGTCAGGAGTGCTGGACAAGCCTATACAAATGCCTAATGCACATGGTTATAATCAGAATCCAGAGAAGTTGAAGTGTATATTTATGTAGACGCAATGAAGTATTCAGGCCTTTAATATGAACAAAGATTGTGTTATTATTATATATACAAAACATATATAAAGAAAGTCCAAAGAAAAACATGGATCTCCTTTTTTGCTGATTGTTTTTCTGCAGTATTTAAATGTTACAGCTGCTGTTAATATTGGGTATAAATTTCACAATGAATGGACCAATAGAAATGCTTTAAAACAGCTTGGGAAATAATCTGGTTCTACTGATTTGCATTGAAAGTCCAGTCCGTTTGTGTTCTCTACTGTGAAGCTATTATTTTAGAGATATTTGTGACTGTATATATATAATCTTCATTTATAGGAGGGCTTTCTATTGGTAGGTGACTGTGACCCAGGCAAGCCTTCTTTTGGCCACGCACTGCATCCCTGTCCATCAGTTCCACATGGTGAGTAGTTAGATGCTATTGTGTTGAAGCCTAAAAGTCAAGTACGCTAAGAATCCTACTACCCAACCCATTGTCCCATTTTCTACAATGAACCAAACTGTTTGTGTTATAATAAAAAAAAATATAATCTGTAAAACAACCACTACTTCTACCCAGAGTGCTCAGACTCAACTACGGAGATTTATTTAATTCTAAAATGTAAGTATAAGCACAGTAAGTTTAAGAAAAGACGCTCTCAGCCTCCTTAAAGTCAGCTTTCGTATAGTGAGAAATTACTGACTGATTGGCTGAGTGGGTGAGACCGGTTGGTTACATGTATAAGGAAGGATACATCTATGAACTCCACCATGGACTTGCAGTCCTCCAGACTGAAACCGGAGGTCTTTAAACCACTGGCTGTAAAATGAAGAAGAAGAACAGACGTACCCATTAAGTCATTCATTCACACTTTCAAACTCACACCGGAACATGTGCACAGACAGATCCCATTTTTACCAGCGTTGTTCAGCCAATGTCTTGTTTATTTCCTCTTTATGAGCTACAACTTTTGGTACACCGGCAGTGATGTGACATCATATGCAAACAGACTATTGGACTAAAGTCAACTCTAAATTGAGTATTAACATTTGGCTGACTTACAACTGAACACTACATGGTTCAAGATGGTCATAAACTCCTCAACAGACACCATCATTTCCTGAAAAAGAAAAAGAGAAGTAACTGCAGTGAGGATGCACAGCTGAGCCAGACTAACACATGCTAGAAAAACTCTTACCGCTCCAGAGTACTGAACAAACATGTCTTGGAATGAGGGGTCAATGTCTTCCTGTGTCACCCCCGCCTAAGACAGTCAATGAGAGTGAAATGTAAAATGTTAATAGTCTCTTATCAACACTGGAAGTGCTATAATTGAGAAGTTCCGCTCAGTATTCGTCCTCCATGTAGAGGAACAAGTTGTTCCTCCAAAAACAAATGAGCAGTAAAAGTTAACAGTGTGAACATGTTTACATGATTTCATTTGATAGTCACAACTCAAATGCAGCTTTCAAGGTCAGAACACCCTGACCAAACATTACAATGCTGGCTAGTCTTTCAATTTCATGCCTCCTGACAGCCAGAGGGCCACTTAGCCTATGGATGGTTCCCTATATTGTAGTGCGGATCAGGACTTGTGTCAGTCAGTTTTCATGTTTGGATGGAATATGTTGTACAGATCAAGGGAACAGCTTGCCACTTTCTATGTAAGCACTGAATCTCCCTCTTGTCCCCCTGTGCCTGCTAGATCTGGAAGAGTGGCAGCTGAACCCAACAGTGGTATGTCACGTTTGGGACCACTATGCAGCAGAGGTGGGAGTAAGTCACACATGTGCAAGTCTCAAGCAAGTCCCAAGTCACTGTTGAAAAATTCAAGCAAGTCAAGTCGAGTCCCTGCTACAACCCTTACAGAAAATAAGTATACTTAAAGTTAATTTTATTAAGTATACTTTATGCAGTTACTATACTAATGTCACTGTACTAGTAGTACACTTGTATATGTACTATTTTAATACTTCTTGGGACTAAATTGGGCCACTTTCTAGTTTTTAAAAGTATACTTTTAAGTACACGTTTAGTGTAAGTGTAGTAAACCAAGTATACAACTAGTTTACATATTTTGTACTGCAACTACACTAAAAGTAAACTTAAGGGTTTACTGTTAGTTTACTAGCTTGTAAGTTTTCTTTAAGTGAACTTAACATAATACTTATAATTTACTGCACTTGAATAAACTTCTTTTTTGTAAGGGAAGTCAAGCAAGTCTCAAGTCAAGTCATTCAAATTATTACGGACTAACTCAAGTTTCCACATTTAAATCACTTAAAAGGCATGAAGAGGTCATGAAGAGCTGAATTTTATTTTCAATGTTGAGAAATCCTTTTTATAAATACTGGAATTTAAACTCATCTGGTAAAAAGCTGATTCTCATATGACCGTGTCATTGTTTCTTGTTACAGTGATAAAAAGAATGTGGACACCCATTAACAACGTTTATCTTTTTACAGATATTTATAACATACGGATAGTTAATCTTCATTTGAACAATATAGAGAGATGGATACAACTGAACACATACACCTATAGTTATGTCTTTTGAAATCGGTGAGTGTATCTGCCATGACCAGATACAAAGAGCTCTCTGAGGCCTTCAGAAAGAAAGGTTGATGATAGATGCTGTACTTTAACATCAATTGTGGTGAGAGCTACCTACCACCATGATATTTTGGTATTGTCATGGTGATCTCACTCACCTCAACAATCCAGAGCACACTAAATGTGTGAGGTTTAGATTAAGCCCTATTAGGATGGGATTAGTATTAGCGGGGAAGTTGGAGTAATATATTTATACTACAGGACCACTGTAAAACTTAAGACAAGCAAGTCTCAAGTCCTTAAAATCGCGACTCGAGTCCGACTTGAGTCAAGTCATGTGACTCGAGTCCCCCACCTCTATGCAGTAGAACTTTTGCCAACAGGGAAACCACACAATGTTGGAAAGGTGAGCACACTGGGTATACATGCACTGAGATCCTTCAAATTCAAAAATCCTGCCACTGTGTCCATCAGGTTCTCTTGGTAACCTCATAGTGAACAGACAGACCTTGGTTTGCACCACTAAACTTACTCCCACAACAGACACTTTGGCCATTGCCTCACAGAGTGGATCTCCTGTCCAATGCAGGGCCAAAGCACCTCCAATTATGAGTGGCCTCTGACCCAGTGACCTTCTAGCTGGCTGTAATCCCACTGTGAAAAATACTAGAGCTGCATTAACAAGATTACTGTATGCTAACCAATAAAAACTGTTCTTTAACTGATGTGAAGCTGTGGGGTATCCCCAACACAGTGTGCTCTTCCTGTGGTGTTAAAATTCTACCAATGATTTCTGGATGTGGGTAAATCACCTTCCACCATCAAAGTGCATGTGGCTGCCATGGCATGCATGTGTTGATGGCTCATGCTAAGCAGCCCACAAACTGGTTTGTAACTTTCTCAAAGGTGCAAGGTGCCTTGCAGGGTTTCACACTGCCCACAGTGGAACCTGTACTTGGTACTAGATTCTGTCTGCATGCAAGCTTGTGTGCTTCAGTTCTGTCAGTCAGTGACCAGCCTTAACAAGACGCACCAGTCCTCCTGACTATGCTGGCAGGTGGTAATACATTGGCTAAACTGCTCTCTGGTAGGAAGCATGACACAGAACATTAGTTATGAATGTAACAGTGGTTCTATGAATGTCTGAAGACCTCCAGAGCTGCTCGTCATCTGGACACAGCGTGGTAACATGAGAAAATGTCAAGTGTGTTGATGCTCCTTATAGTGGGGGCATACATTATAGCTACATCACACATGACATTGTTAGCATAAGTCTCGGTCCACTCTATGCACTATGGAACTAATAGAACCACAGATACATTCATAACATCTAGAGAATATTCAGAAAAAGAACTGACAAGTCAGATGAGTGAATAAGAACCAGAGACTAGATTCCTGTCTAGAGACATGGCCAGAGACGTGTCCCAGACGTAAATAAAACACAGACCAAACGTTTGGGCTTGTTAGTGGCTGTTTAGTCTAGTCTAAACAGAGCAACCCTCCTGTTTGTGTGCTTACCTCGTTATACAGGGTGTACGACACCTCACCGCACATCTTCCTAAAACATACGAGAAAGACACGAAAGCATCATAACGTTTCCCTGCTGTTCACTGTATACCGACTACCAGAGCAGTAAAACACTACACAACAGGTTGTGTTTCCACTCCTCATTTTTTAGTTTTAGCTTTTAGTTTGGCACAATATAATTTCTGTTAACCTATAATAATGAACAAAACGGTTTCCCCACCAAGGCAACCACATTACACTATACAAATAAGAGTTCTTGAGTTCTGAACTGTAACATATATGTAAAATATAAATATATGTATAGAAAAGAATCTGTAATCTGTGTGTTCATTGATTTCTAGTGTAAATGTGTTTTTCCCTAAAATGTTCCTTCACTGCAGTTCCATTTTTGAGGGAATATTAAGACCACCTGACCAGACATTAAATTTAAATACTAAGTGCTCTGATTGTTTAAAGCATAAATAAAGCAGTTTTTTCTTGCAAAGGTATTAAACTGTTTATATCCTGTTGGAAATGGTGGTATAGGCTGTAGGTCTATATATACCTTAACCTAAAAAGACCACCTGATTCTAGAAATACCAGCTTGTCTATCCCTGTAATCATTAGTAATAATCTTCTCAGTATAATAATATCATTTAAAAGGCTTATATCGTACAGTTCTTTGCTTGCACATGGTCTGTATGGAGGAGTCATCAGAACATCACCTGCAACCTCACCACAAAAGTCAAAGTCTACAGTATGCGTTAAACACTCTAGAGGCATTTCTGACTGATGTGAAACGAAACTCTGTTAGAAGTATGTTTGGAGAGGAAGGGATTTGATGAAAAGAACAACTTGCCAACTGTTCAGCATGAGCTGCCATGTGAGGTGTTCAAATACCACATGTTATTGCTGGATAATCATTCCCTTCTGAAAGCTAATTCTGACACGAATAATCAACTGTGTACGTTTAATACAGATGAATGACAGAATGAATGCAAGTAATAAGAAAATAAATAAAAGTTACTGACTGCATCTTCACTTGTTTCTCCGTGAAGACTCTGAGGATGAAGTCGGCTTCTAGGCCAGCGTCATAGGTCGAGGGGATGATCAAATATTCTCCTGGAGGCAGCTGGAACCGGTGGCTCACATCCCTTTTTTTGGCGAAGGTGTTGGATTTGGCAATTGGAGCGTTGTACCCAAAAAATGTGTTCTTCAGACGCACGTTCTGGGAGCCACGGAACTAGGGCACAAGTGACATTGAAGAGATCAGTTGGTAACTCCACCACACATAATTATTGCATTCCAGCCATACCCATTGTTTGGTGATGTATAAAATCAAGCACTGCCATGTAATCTCCATACACACACAGTGGCAGTAGATTGGGTCTTACTGAGGAGCTCAGTGGCATTAAACATGGCACTCTCATATTGTGCAACCTATGCCACATGTCAGAATTCAAATATCTACCCTCCTAGATCTGCCCCGGACAACTGTAAGGGCTATTGTTGTGTAATGGAATCGCCTTAGATTAGCAACAGCTCAGCTATAAGGGGGTAAACCATGCAAACTCACAAAGCGAGGTCGCCCACTGTTAAAACACTGTTAATATAAAGAGGACGTACTGCTTTCTGGACTCACCTCCTGTATGTCTACCAAACCTTTTTCCAGCCTCTATATTTGCTTACTGAAATCAGCTGATATTCTGCCCACAGTGACGAACAGTATTAGCTGAATAAGTTTCGGTCATATGTAATCTGAATCCAGTACAGACAGATGCAGCACAGACAGATGTTTACCTCCTCTGGGACCTGAAAAAGAGAGAACAACAACAAGCAAGCAGAGCTGTAATGATCATAAATGAGTCGAATTGAGCTCAAAAGTAGATGATCATTGAGAAAAATATACTTGGTGTAGATCATCTGGTCACTTCTTTCCTAAAACCTCACTACAATATCACATTTAGGTTCAGTCCACAAGTATCTGGACATTTTTAAAAATGTAGTTTCGTTATGGCTTCCCATGGAGTGATTACTAGTGGAACCAGCAGCCTGGACTCTTTAACTGCTATGGGCCTCACTGGCCCTCAGACCACTGGATCAGCAGATTCAAACTAAATTCTATAATTAGAGTGAATAGAAATCTAGAAGAACTTTGCTTGTCTGGTTGTTCAGGACTGTGAGGATATGTCAGAGATGGTGTCTTAGCCATGGCGGTGTAATTGACCCCATAGCAGGAGGTTTTCTTGTCCACTCAGCACTGATGGCTTCAAACAGTTGCAACAAGTTAGTTTGTGTTTAATGTTAGACAGAATGCTCTCTGTAGGGTTTAAATCTGGATCAACCAAAAAAACCCCAAAAAAAACAACAATCTGGAATGTTTAATCTAGACTGTATACATTATATTTTTATGGCCATTACTGCCCCCTACTGGACATGCTCAAGCCATTTCTACATTTTGGTGTTGATGGTTTTTTTTTAAAATGCTGCTGGTGTGGATGATTAGAGTGTTTGTTTTTAAAACTATCCAGATACAAGTGTGGACGAGCAACATAAACCTTGTATTTTGAGCTCCTGACCTCATAGATGTAAAATCCAATGGAGTGCATGCCCTGGCCCTCCCTGCGGTAACGCCGGCGGTCCTTCTGCATCAGAGACACCAGGAAGGTGCAGCCTGCTTTGGTGTTCCAAAAGTTATTATCCTCCTCCAGCAGGGTGATCTTATACTGAGGGTTCATCCAGAACGTGTCTGACAGAGAGACACCGGGTGAGGTTTGGGAATTAAACAGTTCATAAACCCAGGTGGGTACATGGGTGACTTAAAAAATATATGTCTTATCAATAAGTGTATTTTTACCTGTAAGAACACCAGACATAATTAGAGCAGATGTAAATAATCATACATACAATACAAAGTAACATGAATATCTTATTGTGAGAGAAGTAGATCATATCTTGAGCTCCAGTTTGAAGAACAAAGTGTAGTTCTAGATTTCTCCTGGTTGCCCCAGACATTGTATGAATGTATTTAGTTCCATCAGCAGCAAATCTTGATTTAGCTTAATGAAGTACTGAGAAGTCAAAGCAGGTATTAGATGAGAACTGATAATAATACTGGGTTGTTTCCACAAGGAGAAGCTTGGAAAGGGTTAAATAAACACACTGACGTATGTAAAAGCACTACTTACTCTCAGTGAGTAAATAAAAGCTTAATGTCTGGAGAAATAGCTTTCTAAATATAAAAATGTCCCAGAGTAACTAAACTACACGGTACTATTTTGCACATTATTTTATATCAGAGCTGTTGATTTAGTGCAGGAGGTTTTCTTTGTTTAGTAAAGCTTTTATTTTCTGGTAGACTTTGAATATTTGGGAAATGTTGAGTTCCACTAAAGTCCTTTACGTAAACACATCAGCCTTCTTACAGGATTTGGCTACTCAGGTCAGTCCACAGAAAGACTTTGCTGTCTTCCAATCTTTCAGGCTAGAGGGCGCCATCTGAATACTAGAGGAGGCGTGATGGTAGCAACATTTTCTGGACGCACCCAGACGCATGTATTTCTGGTATGAGACCAGAAGGAATAAGCTCATGTCCTGGTGGTCTATCCTGTGTTCAACCCCCCCAAGAGTGCTGCTGAGTTAGTGTCATGTAAAGGCACCTTCGTTGTTACTGCAGCCGCCAGCACTGCAGCTGGCCCTCCAACTGCCCTCGAACTGCTGAAGGGCCCACTGGCCGATACGTTTGCTGTTCAGAGCATCCGGGCTCAGGTTACAGATCTCCACTTTCGAGTACCGCTGCATAAAATCCGAAAATGCCATCCTGGACGGGAGACAAAGAGTAAAGAAAAACACAAATTAACCCTTTAATCTGGAGTATTCAAGCCAAAGTATGGCTTCTAAAGCCAAACCCCCATCAAAACCCATGAATATATAGACAACAATTCCTTTTCTTGATATTGTCACTACATTAGTTTTGCTGATTGATATCAGTATGTAAAAAAAATATAACTGTTGGCACAAGAAATCACACACTCTATCTTTAATGCTGCTACTATCAATCATTCAGAACACACTATGACAGTAATATAAGAGTTTTGTTTTATATATTATATAGTAATAAATGCTCCAACGTGGTTCTTGGCTTCACAAACGGCTCTAGTAAAACTATAAATAATATACAGAACTGTGTAAATGCTTTATAGGCACTTGGGGACATTATTATATATAAAAGCTATTTTTCCAGACAGGCAGTTTTTATTTACTGAGCAAAACACTTTGTTTTTGGAATACAGTGTGTTTATTTAACCCTTTCCAAGCTTTTCCTTGTAGCTAATATCCATTATTATTTGCAGTTATCACCTAATATACCAATATTCAACATCTCATCTTAAAGGAGCATCCAGGAAGGATCTAATCCAAGGATGCATTGAGGCTCATGTAGCAATACTTGAATATATACACTGATCAGCCATAGCCTCCTTGGATCTACACTCATTCTTCATTTTATCAGCTCCACTGACCATATAGGAGCACTTTGTAGTTCTACACTTACATTTGAAGTTCATCTGATTCTCTGTATACTCTGTACACATATATACCACTCATACTTGTGTTTGTATATAGGGGTTACACATTTATATGAGGAGATCTGTCACTGGTTGAAATATGAAAGGAAACGCTTGTAATGTTCAACGTTGTATCTGTTTATGGAGAAAATGCTGTCTTTTAAAAATAACCTTGTAGGTTACGCAGCAAGCAGGGAAGGGTCAATGATACTCTAGTGCTGGGAAAACAGCTTGTCTCTACTGTGTTGCGTAGCCAGAAGGAGCTAAGAAATTATGTTGTTTGTGTATTATGAGGATTATTGTCAAATTGTATCAGTAAAAACATTTAAACCATATTGTTACCTTCAGTTTCAGATGTTTTGGTCTCTCCACATTCAAAGACATAAGTTTGGTCTGGTATGGCTTGAACTAACACTGTATTCTAGACAATGTCTAGAGTAAACATATTTCTTTAAAACTCGTTCTCTTTTACAAACACTGAAAGATCCTTTAGGTATATTAAAGTGGTTTAACTACAGCTTTTATCCAAAGAACGCAGTTCTTATTTGCAGTGGGGTGTAAAACAATGGCCCTACAGATATGGATAGAGATCTTTGCGGTTGTAGAGGTTAATGTAATGTTTAACTAAGAATATGTTGCAAATTCAGTCAAATAACTCACCAGAATTCTCCGTCCTCCTCAGAGTAATTCAGCTTGGCCTTCTCTTCCGGCAGAACATAGCTCCATTCCATAGAGCTGAGGAAGAGGATAGATTAGCGTTACATACACCCTTACAAAAAAGAAGTTTATTCAAGTGTACCATTAGTTTACTTCTTTTAAATTAAAATGAAGTGAGTATGCTTTCAGTTTACTTTTTATGTACTTCTCAGTGATCTACTAAACACACTTATACTTACGTATGCTTGGGTTATACTGACAAGTATAGAACAGTCTAAGTATATTTGGTCTTTACTTGTACTTAATCTTTTGATTGAGATAGTAGAAGTAAGTAATCTTGCTCTGCACAAAAACACATCCAGTACAATATTTATTTAAAATTTAATTTAAAAAGATTTATAAAGATACAAATATGTTTCTTAATCTGAGTGTGTCTTGTTTATTTTATGTGTGTCCACTGGTGAGTAAGTAAACGTTGTTAAATTCTATTTTAAGTAGAAAAAAACCCTTAAAACTAGTCATATACTTTAAAGTACAACAATAATATAAGCAGTAAATTATAAGTATTATGTTAAGTTTACTTAATAAAACAACTTACAAGCTAGTAAACTAACAGTAAACCCTTAAGTTTACTTTTAGTGTAGTTGCAGCACAAAAGATGTAAACTAGTTTTATACTCTTACACTTAAAGTGTACTTAAAAGTATACTTTTAAAAACTAGAAAGTGGCCAATTTAGTCCCAAGAAGTATTAAAATAGTACATATACAAGTGTACTACTAGTACAATGACATTAGTATAGTAACTGCATAAAGTATACTTAATAAAATTAACTTTAAGTATACTTATTTTCTGTAAGGGCAGCTAAAGGGGGGCTAGCAGAAATATAGCATTACAGCAGACGTGGAATCGAATAATCATCACAGTTCGACACAAATACTAAACAACTGAAGAAAAGTTTTAAAGTGTATGAGTATGTACCCTATTTTGCCAAAAGTATTTGCTCCTCTGCCTTCACACCCACATGACACTGAGTAACATTCCATTTTTAATCCATAGGGTTTAATATGATGTCGGCCCAACCTTTGCAGCTATAACAGCTTCAACTCTTCTGGGAAGGCTCTCCACACGGTTTAGGAGAGTGTTTATATTTTTGACCATTCTTCCAGAAGCCAAACTCGCTCATTCATGTCTTTATGTAGAGTCCTAGGCGAATGGCCTTTTTTCATCATCACCCCCCTCTTTGTTTGTATTGAAGTGAACCTTTGTCTTCTGCCGGTATGGTGATAACAATCACCCCTGTATATTCCTATACCCTTCATCTGCATTCATGTTCTTACCCCCTTCTTAACCTCCTCATGTTCCTCCAACTACATCTTTCACCCTCTGGCACCTACTGAAACCATGTCAGACTAGACTAGACTAGATTGTGTGATTCTGCATGCACGTAATTATAACTGCTAACCGACCGTTGATCAACCAAGCTGTGCCCACCCTTATATATCACAACACATTGGTAACATTGGAAATATTACAAGCTTATCGTAAGCCGTACGTGTCCACCATGTGAATTTCTAGAATTTCACACTTTTCTCAATGGGCGTCCCAGGGGGTCCTTGAAGGTCTAACCTTGTGAATATGTCTCAAAAATACAGTTCTGAGAGTCGATAGAAGAGATGTGTAATTACTCAATTTATACATGGAAGACTGTATTAACTAGAAATAAGTAATTTATGTTGGCATTAAAGCGAAAGCATTGGCGTAGCTATGGCAGGCGTTAGCAGCCAGCCAACATGGGACTCCCTGAACAACAGGGGGCATGTTTCACACACTGAGTACGCTCCCTCTGAGAACATGGACGTAATAGTTGTCTGTCTTAGCCCTTGTGCGTGTCTGCTTTCTGTATATAGTGCGTCACTGTAACTGTGCTATTGTGGTTGGGCGTTTAACTGTACACTTACTTCTCTCTCATATGAAGAGTTATTGTTATTGGAATTAAATGTTAGCATCTTGCGAATGGCTGAACTCACTTGTCACTCCAAGCGCCATTCCACTCTGTCTTTCCCCAGGGGTTCCTGAGGCGCACCAGCTGCACCAGATTTCCACTGAAATGAACCTACAGCAGAGAGAATCATCACTTTCTAAAGACTTCACAGCTCAAATGCTTGTCAGGGCAGTTAAACCATCAGCCATAGCCCACCAGTTACTTCACTACTTTAAATATACAGTAAATATTGGTAAAAGCTGCATTCAAGAGACTGTCCATCCCCTACCTCGCCCACGCCATTCGGAAAAGTATTAAAATTATAATGAGGCCACAACATAAAAAAGGTGTGTTTGCACAGCTGAAGCTGTGTCTGACCTCCTCTGCAGCAGTGATGGAATAGGCATGTTTCTTGACCAGTTTCTCTTCAGTCTTACTCTCAGTTTCATTCGGCTGAGCCTGTTTGAAAACACATTGGAGCAAGAAATCTCTTGTAATTCAGGATGTAAGGATATAAGAATATGTAGTAAAAACACTACTCACAGATATAGATGTGCTCAACAAAGAGCCTCGACACAAGGCCTCCCTCATGATGGAAAACAGGTTGGAAGGAGCTTTTTTTTTTAGATAATATATTTCAGGGATGCCTCCAGTTAAGTCCTGAAAAGCTTCAGTAGCATGACCTCCACCCAGGGCCTCATAGCTGCCGTTCAACCTGAGGAGCAATGAGAGACGCCTTTTGAGTCATAGTGTTTTAAAGCACCAACAGGAACCGACTGCAGGAACTGAGAAATACTGAGAGCATGCAGATGTGAGTCAGATCTGGCAAAGATATGGCAATGCTGGCCCAAGATTGGCACAGACACACTGCATGTAGGCCTAAAATGGCCTTTAGACATCTACAGTTGGCAGTCAAAGAAAGGGAACCATTTGTCTGGCCCAACAGGGAAGTTTGAGTGGTAGGTCAGTTCTGGCAGTGGCGGTTTTAAGGTAGCTGAGATGCGGTCCTCTATTGGCAGGATACAGGCTGTGGAAACCACATCTGTCCCTCTCCTGGACCATGATTCAGGGGCAAGTGAAGGCCAGATGTAGCCAAGATTTGGGCCATATCAAATCTGTCATCTAAGATCTTCTATGAATGTCCCACAGAAGACCACATGTCCTCTGGTCAGGACATCCGGCAATGTAAAACACTAATTTTGTGGTGGCAATAAGATTTTAGTGTCAAATATCTTCTAGAAAAACATGTAGAAACAGCAAATAAATAAAAGTGGTGCGTTGCTGTAGATCCTCTGTAGGAGCTTTTAGAGATTTATGATTAAAAAAAGTTTGATACAGATTTTTTGGCACGCTTTGTCTCCTACTTCATTTCTTTCAGCCACACCCTTAGCTAACAGGAGTATAAGATGAAGCACATAGCCACGCAACCTCCATAGACAACCACTGCTGGTACAATGGGTCGTACTAAAGAGCTCAGTGACTTTAAACCTGGCTCTGGATGTGCTGTGTTTGGCCAACTGTAAATGATATCATCTGGCCAACTGTAAATGATATCATCTGGCCAACTGTAAATGATATCATCTGTAAATGGAAGCATCAAGAGTTGCATGGAATGGAGTTTCTATTGAGAAGAAGCTACACACGACCCTAAAATAACTAGGTGATAACAAACAATGTCCACATACTTTGGGCCATATTGTGTACATGTCATTAAAATGCCTTAAAGGATGGTGATGTCATGTCATATAACTCTGATGCTCTGCTTCTACACATGTGGTTTGGTTCCTTCACCTCACAAAAACGAGCCAAGCTCATGGGATGTAATCTGCCAACACTGATGTAACCCACTGGCACTATCACAGCTGACCCCTCTCACCCTGGACAAACCCTCAAAACCACAACAGCCTTTTAACCACATTGGAACAGCTATGCAGATGCCAAGGTTTGCTGAAACGTTTGCAAATGTGAATCTAATCTGTAATTATTATATTTTTTATGTTGTATGTCAGCTCCAAGTTGCTTATTGTCACCGTCCAAAGGAAAACGTGTATCTCCATTTGGGTCATTTTTTCATCTGAATCCAACAGACACCGTTTACACTGTGTGAAAAGTCTGTGATATATGGACCAATAGAAATGTTTCTAAATTGCTTGGAAAATATTTTGATTCCATTGACTTACATTGATCGGTAAAGTCATAAAGTTGCCATTTTGGAGATATTTTATACATACTTAGCATAGGCCTTCTCCAGCAGCGCAGTCCAGAACTCGTTTCTGTCGGCGGAATGAACGAACAACAGCCTTCCTTCTCTGGTAGGTAGCAAGTCATCAATAACAACATCCACCCACTGCCCGTACTGCCACAGCTGCAGAGTGAAAAGAGTTTATCACTGTTTGCTGGTCGAAGCAGATCATCTTACACTAAACGATTTAAAGTTTAAAGTTTAAACAACTTTCATTTACTTTTTTTCCATTTCAAAACAGAATGGAAAACATGAGAGTTTAAGAGTGTGTGTATGTGGTCTGCTGGGAGCAGTGTGTAGAGTTTAAGTGTGTGTGTGTGTGTATGTGGTCTGCTCGGAGCAGTGTGTAGAGTTTAAGTGTGTGTATGTGGTCTGCTGGGAGCAGTGTGTAGAGTTTAAGTGTGTGTGTATGTGGTCTGCTGGGAGCAGTGTGTAGAGTTTAAGTGTGTGTGTGTATGTGGTCTGCTGGGAGCAGTGTGTAGAGTTTAAGTGTGTGTGTGTATGTGGTCTGCTGGGAGCAGTGTGTAGAGTTTAAGTGTGTGTGTGTATGTGGTCTGCTGGGAGCAGTGTGTAGAGTTTAAGTGTGTGTATGTGGTCTGCTGGGAGCAGTGTGTAGATTTTAAGTGTGTGTGTGTATGTGGTCTGCTGGGAGCAGTGTGTAGTGTTTAAGTGTGTGTGTATGTGGTCTGCTGGGAGAAGTGTGTAGAGTTTAAGTGTGTGTGTGTATGTGGTCTCCTGGGAGCAGTGTGTAGAGTTTAAGTGTGTGTGTATGTGGTCTGCTGGGAGCAGTGTGTAGAGTTTAAGTGTGTGTGTATGTGGTCTGCTGGGAGCAGTGTGTAGAGTTTAAGTGTGTGTGTGTGTATGTGGTCTGCTCGGAGCAGTGTGTAGAGTTTAAGTGTGTGTGTATGTGGTCTGCTGGAAGCAGTGTGTAGAGTTTAAGTGTGTGTGTGTGTGTGTGTATGTGGTCTGCTCGGAGCAGTGTGTAGAGTTTAAGTGTGTGTATGTGGTCTGCTGGGAGCAGTGTGTAGAGTTTAAGTGTGTGTGTGTGTGGTCTGCTGGGAGCAGTGTGTAGAGTTTAAGTGTGTGTGTGTGGTCTGCTGGGAGCAGTGTGTAGAGTTTAAGTGTGTGTGTATGTGATTTGCTGGGAGCAGTGTGTAGAGTTTAAGTGTGTGTGTATGTGGTCTGCTGGGAGCAGTGTGTAGAGTTTAAGTGTGTGTGTATGTGGTCTGCTGGGAGCAGTGTGTAGAGTTTAAGTGTTTGTGTATGTGGTCTGCTGGGAGCAGTGTGTACAGTTTAAGTGTGTGTGTGTGTATGTGGTCTGCTGGGAGCAGTGTGTAGAGTTTAAGTGTGTGTGTATGTGGTCTGCTGGGAGCAGTGTGTAGAGTTTAAGTGTGTGTGTATGTGGTCTGCTGGGAGCAGTGTGTACAGTTTAAGTGTGTGTGTATGTGGTCTGCTGGGAGCAGTGTGTAGAGTTTAAGTGTGTGTGTATGTGGTCTGCTGGGAGCAGTGTGTAGAGTTTAAGTGTGTGTGTATGTGGTCTGCTGGGAGCAGTGTGTAGAGTTTAAGTGTGTGTGTATGTGGTCTGCTGGGAGCAGTGTGTAGAGTTTAAGTGTGTGTGTGTGTGTGTATGTGGTCTGCTCGGAGCAGTGTGTAGAGTTTAAGTGTGTGTGTATGTGGTCTGCTGGGAGCAGTGTGTAGAGTTTAAGTGTGTGTGTATGTGGTCTGCTGGGAGCAGTGTGTAGAGTTTAAGTGTGTGTGTGTATGTGGTCTGCTGGGAGCAGTGTGTAGAGTTTAAGTGTGTGTGTGTATGTGGTCTGCTGGGAGCAGTGTGTAGAGTTTAAGTGTGTGTGTGTGTGTGTGTGTGTATGGGGTCTCAGTACTGGTTGTAGAGTCTAACAGCAGCAGGAAGGAAGCTGCTCCTTCACACATGTGTGGTGAGACAGATTGTCTCTGAAGGAGCTGCCCAGCGCTGCCAGAGTCTTATGCATGGGGTGGGAGTCATTCTCCAGCATGGGTGCCAGCTTGGCTAATATCCTCCTGTCTCCCATCACCTGCACTGGGTTGAGGGGGCTTCTCAGGACAGAGCAAGCCCTCTTAATGATGCTGCTGGCCCAGCAGACCACTTCCTAAAAGATGTCAGATGCCGCCACTGCATCAAAGCAGGTCCTCAGGAGTTTTCCCTGCACTGTAAATGATCTCAGCCTCCTCAGTAGGTCGGGTCTGTTCTGGACTTTTTTGTAAAGTGCAGTGATGTTTACTGACCAGTCTAGTTCATTGTTTGGGTGATAGCACCTGCTCTGTGATAGTCTCAGAGTTCTGTTTAAAGCGCAGAGAGCACCATGAAGACCAAGGAACACACCAGGCAGGTCCAAGATACTGTTGTGGAGAAGTTAAAAGCTGGATTTGGATACAAAAACATTTTCCAAGCTTTAAACATCTCAAGGAGCACTGTGCAAGCGATCATATTGCAATGGAAGGAGTATCAGACCACTGCAAATCAACCAGGACCCGGCCGTCTCTCTAAACATTCAGCTCAAACAAGGAGAAGACTGATCAGAGATCCAGCCAAGAGGCCCATGATCACTCTGGATGAACTGCAGAGATCTACAGCTGAGGTGGGAGAATCTGTCCATAGGACAACAATCAGTCATACACTGCACAAATCTGGTCTTTATGGAAGAGTGGCAAGAAGAAAGCCATTTCTCAAAGATATCCATAAAAAGTCTCGTTTAAAGTTTGCCACAAGCCACCTGGGAGACACACCAAACGTGTGAAAGAAGGTGCTCTGGTCAGATGAAACCAAAATCAAACTTTTTGGCCACAATGCAAAACATTATGTTTGGCCTAAAAGCAACACAGCTCATCACCCTGAACATACCATCCCCACTGTCAAACATGGTGGTGGCAGCATCATGGTTTGGGCCTGCTCTTCTTCAGCAGGGACAGGGAAGATGGTTCAAATTGATGGATGGAGCCAAATACAGGACCATTCTGGAAGAAAACCTGATGGAGTCGGCAAAAGACCTGAGACTGGGATGGAGATTTATCTTCCAACAAGACAATAATCCAAAACATAAAGCAATTGCACTCATTTAGTTGAGTGGCCTCAAGGCTTTACACACTTTAGAGGTGTGTGTGGTACTCGTAGTAACATACCACACCTAAGAACTGTGATGCTGCCACATTGGAACTCTAAGACATCTTGTTTTATGTATGCATAAAGACTGTCAATCTTTTTTTTTTTTTTTTTTGGTGATGCACTTGATGGGGTAGCTTTAAGTTAGAGAGGTAGTCACATTCGTCACATTGCTTCACCATTCGTTTGACATCAGTACAAACACAAATCAAATTCGGTCTTATTTAGATGTAAAGTTATACGAGACTCTGACCCGAAAGTGAAAGATTCCAGCGTAGTCTTTGTCGAAGCTCTGCTCAGGATAGATCACACCCGCCAGAATATCTTGGTCCAGAGTCAGACAGGCGATAGCGGCCATCAGCCAGCAGTCACCTGTGGAGATACAACTGCATATGATCTCTGGAACCAACATTAGTGAATACAGGAACACACAACTGTTAAAGTTAGGTAATGCTACAAAATCACCTGGTGGAACATCTCACAAGTTATCAGGTAAAACAGCAGTAGGTCTTTAACACCATGGGATATAAGAGTATCTCACAGAGGTGGAGTCTTTCTGAAGAAGTGTTACTTTGGCCCATCCTTCCTGTAAAAACTGGCATGCAGTAGTACGCGGGGATCTCAATGTATTTTTTCTGCGTTCATTCTTTTAGACTTTGTCGACAAACTAGAGATCCTCAGCCCATCTTTGCTTCTGAAAGCCTGCTTTGGTACCAAATCTTGATTACAGTAATCTGTTTAAAATCACATAATTATTTAGTTTTTTTAACTAATTACTAGCCCTAAATTGCCCCCATCCATACATGAAATATCTTGGGTTCATCCTGTCTGCAATGTAGGAAAAGGCAAAGTTAATATAAGAAATATATTTGCATTTTCAATACTGTCCCAACTGTTTCTGAATTACAGTTATATTGTCAATTGGACCAGGGCTGCTTAATCCTTTAATGCCAAGTGAATCATACTCGATACACATGTTTTTGAGAGCTGTAAATCAGCACTGTTATGACCTTTTTTCCTCAACTTTGCTCAAACCCACATTTAGTTCTAAATGTTAGTGGAAAATCAAAGACTCTAGAACAGAACATGTAAAACACTGTTGTGCAATATCAAAAATTGTTCTTTACTAAGTTAGAAATGACTTAACATTTCAAATAATCTCAGAGTATAAAGGTTTAAAACATTGTGCTCTGAATGTTTTCATTTGTTAGCAAAACACTGCAAAACATTCCAGATGTACCAAATATGATACACAACAAAACTCATATATGCTAAAATATTATTTACTTTTATCATTTTCTATTATTTGTTATTATTTTTTAATTATTATTTTTATTATTATTTATTAAAGTTCAAATAAACACTGCATTTTCAAAGAATTAGAACTTTTGGGCAGTATTTCATTAATTTAGACAGAAGCCATGCAGTATGTCACTGTTTACCCAGATTTCCTTGACAGATGTCGGTCCTCGTGGCTCCACTGATGATGAACTTGGGTGCTGAGAACAGCTCCTACACAACACAACATAAAACACAGTACTAGATATACAACACAACAAAACTAAACAAAACTAGAACCTCCAGAATGAAAACTTTACAGGAGAATGTGAAACTGGCCTTAACTTTTAATGTAAGGTAATGTAAAGAAGTGATTTTGATGTAATTCTATTGGTCAATTGGTCTATTGGTCAATTTGAGAGCTGTAAGTCATCACTGTTATCATTTTTTCCTAATAACTTCATGTTCATCTGAACTATGCTCAAACCCATATTTTGGTCTAAAGTTTAGTGGAGAACCAGAGATTGTAGTAGATACAGAATGCGTAAAATTCTGTTGTACAATATGGAAAAAAGTTCTTTTCTAAGTTAGAAATTACTAAACATTGCAAATAATCTCAGAGTATAAAGAGTTAAAATATACTGAATGTTTTATTTCTTAGCAGAAAACAGCAAATAATTCCAGACGTAACAAATATGATACACAACAAAACTCATATATACAAAGTGTTATTTAATTGTATTATTATTATTTATAATTTATATAATATTATTTATATGATCTAACACTCCAATATCAAAGAATTAGAATTTTCAGACACTTGTTTCATGATTCAGGCTTTATGGAAACAGAATTATTTCCAATCTATTTTGGAGCATTTCTATTGGTCCATTCATCATGGAATTCTCACACAATGTAAACGCCCACTGTCGTGTTTAAATGATGTAGAAAATTAAATATCAACAGAAAGAGAGATACATGTTAGCCTTTGGACAGCTAAAGCCCCCTCAGGATGAAGTTGCCTCAGGCTAGTCTGACTTACTCTGGGTCTTTTCCATTCCACTCCTCTGGTTTTCTCCGAGTTGGGTCCGAGTTTATTGTAGCCCAGGGACTCCGGGACAGGTTGAAATAAGGGGTCGCAGAAAAGTCGCTTGCTGCTCAGACACTTGTTCTTCAGAGCCTGGAAATCTTGGTTCATGTACTTGGCGGCATTGTTGTTGGTGCCCAGACCTGCAGCCTCAGCTCGCTTCTTCACCAAAGTGGAGATCACTCCAGACATGGTTTTCTCTAGTGTGGTAAAAACAAGCACACAGTGTGAACGCTCAGTCTTCAAGAAGCTAGATAAATACCTCCAGATCTCTCCACCCACATCCAGAACACCTTTCAGGTGGAGCTTGTGTTTATAGGTTGAGGGATCCTGAGAGGTGTGATCCACAGTGACGTGATGTTGCTGTGTTCAGTTCTACATACTGTACGGTTTAAACTTGGCATTAACAAAGCCACAGTTAGTCTTTATATGTTCTGTTATCCTAAAACCACATGCAGATCCAGGCAGTCTATGTAAGCACATTATACATAATGACTGTGGAACCCATCATTAATAAAACTGATGTTTTGTTTAGTATCAGTCATGGAGAAAATTGTTAGCAATATCTATACAGTTTTTTACTGAATATTTTTTACTGAATGACTGTTTATACTGAATGAATGTTTTTACTCAAAGTTTTTTTATTGAATGACTGTTTTTTACTGAATGACTGTTTTTTACTACATATATTTTACGGAATAATTTTTACTGAATGACTGCGGTTTACTGAATCTTTTTTATTAAATGACTTTTTTACTGAATGTTTTTACTAAGCGACTGCTTTACTAACTTTTTACTGAATGTTTTTACTGAATGACTGGTTTTATTGAATGAATATATTTTACAAAATGACTGTTTTTTATTAAATATATATTTTTTACAGAATGACGGTTTTACTTACTGTTTTTACTGAATGACTGTTTTTATTTAATTAATATTTTTTACAGAACACTGTTTTACTAATTGTTTTTTACTGAATGTTTTTACTGAATGACTGTTTTACTGTTTTTACCAAATGTTTTTACTGAATATTTTTATTAAATGACTTTTTTACTGAATGTTTTTTACATAATATTTTTACTGAATGACTGTTTTTTACTGAATGACTGTTTTATACTAAATGACTGTTTTTTGCTGAATGTTTTTTACTGAATAATTTTGCTGAATGACTGTTTTACTAGCTGTTATTTACTGAATGTTTTTATTGAATGACTGTTTTTTATTGAATTAATATTTTTTACAGAATGACAGTTTTAATTACTGTGTTTTACTGAATGACTGTTTTTTTAATCAATATTTTTTACAGAATGACTGTTTTTTACTGAATGTTTTTACTGAATGACTGTTTTACTGTTTATACCAAATGTTTTCACTGAATATTTTTATTAAATGACTGTTTTTTACTGAATGTTTTTACATAATATTTTTACTGAATGACTGTTTTTTACTGAATGACTGTTTTATACAAAATTACTGTTTTTTTGCTGAATGTTTTTTACTGAATGTTTTTACCGTATGTTTTTAATAAATTACTGTTTTTTACTGAATGACTGTTTTTTACTGAATGTTTTTTACGGAATGTTTTTTACTGAATGACTGTTTTTTTAATCAATATTTTTTTACAGAATGACTGTTTTTTACTAAATGTTTTTACTGAATGACTGTTTTACTGTTTTTACCAAATGTTTTTACTGAATATTTTTATTAAATAACTGTTTTTTACTGAACGTTTTTTTACAATATTTTTACTGAATTACTGTTTCATACTGAATGACTGTTTTATACTAAATGACTTTTTTGCTGTTTTTATTGAGTGATTTTTTTTTACAGAATGACTGTTTTACTAATTGTTTTTACTGAATGTTTTTACTGAATGACTGTTTTTATGGGATGAATATATTTTACAGAATGAATGTTTTACTAATTGTTTTTTACTAAATGAATGTTTTTATTGAATGAATATTTTTTACAGAATAACTGTTTTTTACTGTTTTTTGCTGAATGTTTTTACTGATGTGTTTTACTGACTGCTTTTTACTAAATTACTGTTTTTTACTGAATGTCAATGGAATGTTTTTTATTGAATGACTGCGTTTTACTGAATATTTTTACAGAATGACAGTTTTTAATTTAATTAAATTTTTTTACAGAATGCCTGTTTTACTAAATGTTTTTACTGAATGACTGTTTTACTATTTTTACCAAATGTTTTTACTGAATATTTTTATTAAATGACTGTTTTTTACTGAATGTTTTTTACATAATATTTTTGCTGAATGAATGTTTTACTGTTATTTACTAAATGTTTTTACTTAATGACTGTTTTTATTAAATGAATATTTTTTACAGAATGACTTTTTATTAAATAAATATTTTTTACAGAATGATTGTTTTACTAACTGTTTTTTTACTGAATGTTTTTACTGGATGGCTGTTTTTTATTAAATTAAAATTATATTATATAATATTTTTTTACAGAATGAAAGTTTTACTTACTGTGTTTTACTGAATGACTGTTTTTTTTAATCAATATTTTTTTACAGAATGACTGTTTTTTACTAAATGTTTTTACTGAATGACTGTTTTACTGTTTTTACCAAATGTTTTTACTGAATATTTTTATTAAATGACTGTTTTTTACTAAACGTTTTTTACATAATATTTTTACTGAATGACTGTTTTATACTGAATGACTGTTTTATACTAAATGACTTTTTTTGCTGAATGTTTTTTACTGAATGTTTTTGCTGAATGACTGTTTTACTAGCTGTTATTTACTGAATGTTTTTACTGAATGACTGTTTTTATTGAATGAATATTTTTTACAGAATGAGTTTTACTTACTGTTTTTTACTGAATGACTGTTTTATTGAATTAATATTTTTTACAGAATGACTGTTTTTTTACTATTTTTTACTGAATGTTTTTACTGAATGACTGTTTTACTGTTTTTACCAAATGTTTTTACTGAATGTTTTATTAAATGACTGTTTTTTACTGAATGACTCTTTTTTACTGAATGTTCTTTTACATAATTGTTTTTACTAAACGACTGTTTTTATTGAATTCATATTTTTTACAGAATGTCTGTTTTTAATGAATTAATGTTTTTACAAAATGACTGTTTTACTAACTGTTTTTTACTGAATGTTTTTACTGAATGACTGTTTTACTAACGTTTTTTTTACTGAATGTTTTTACTGAATGACTGTTTTACTTACTGTTTTTTACTGAATGACTGTTTTTATTGAATTAATATTTTTTACAGAATTACTGTTTTTATTGAATTAATATTTTTAGAAAAATAACTGTTTTACTAACTGTTTTTTACTGAATGTTTTTTACTGAATGGCTGTTTTACTGTTTTTTACTGAATGACTGTTTTTATTGAATTAATATTTTTTACAGAATGACTGTTTTACTAACTGTTTTTTACTGAATGTTTTACTGAATGACTGGTTTTATTGAATGAATATTTTTTACAGAATGACTGGTTTATTGAGTGAATTTTTTACAGAATGACTGTTTTACTAATTGTTTTTACTGAATGTTTTTACTGAATGACTTTTTATGGGATGAAAATTTTTTACAGATCGAATGTTTTACTAATTGTTTTTTACTGAATGACTGTTTTTATTGAATGAATATTTTGTACAGAATGACTGGTTTTATTGAATGAATATTTTTAACAGAATTACTGTTTTTATTGAGTGAATGTTTTACAGAATGACTGTTTTACTAATTGTTTTTACTGAATAACTGTTTTTATTGAATGAATATTTTTTTACAGAATGACTGTTTCTAACTGTTTTTTGCTGAATGTTTTTACTGATGTGTTTTACTGACTGCTTTTTACTAAATGACTTTTTTATTGAATGTCAATGGAATGTTTTTTATTGAATGACTGCGTTTTACTGAATGGTTTTACAGAATAACTGCTTTTTACTGAATAGCTTTTTTTACTTCATGTTTTAATGAATGACTGTTTTTAGTGACTGTTTTTTATGTAGTGTTTTTTACTGAATGACATTTGCTGATTTTTTTTACTGAATGTTTTACTAAATCGCTGTTTTTTTATTGATTCTTTTTTATTGTCTGTTTTTAACTAAATTATTACTGTTTACTAAAGTTTTTTTACTGAATGTTTTTACTGATTTTTTTTGTTTTTCCTAGATGGCTTTTTTACTGAGTGTTTTTTACTGAATGTTTTTAGTGAATTACTTTTTTACTGAATGTTTTTTGAATGTTTGTATTTTACTAAATGTTTTTTTACAGAATGATGGATTTTATCAAATTACTGTTTTTTACTGAATGGTTTTACAGAATGACTGTTTTTCATTGAATGTTTTTAGTGATTTTTTTAACAGTATGACTTTTTTACTGAATAGCTGTTTTTTTACTGAATGTTTTAATGAATGACTGTTTTTTATGGAATGTTTTTACTGAATGACATTTACTGAATGTTTTTACTGTATGTTTTTAAATAAATGACTGTTTTCTACTAAATGTTTTTACTGAATATTTTTTACAGAAAGTTTTTTACTGAATGTTTTTGCTGAATGACTGTTTTTACTGAATGACTGCTTTTACTGTCTGCTTTGTACTGAATGATTGTGTATTACTGAATGTTTTACTGAATGTTTTTACTGAATAAACGGTGTTTTACTAAATGACTGTTTTATTTTGCATGTTTTTTACTGAATGACTGTTTTCTACTGAATGTTTTTACTGAATGTTTTTTTTTTTACTGACGACATTTTTTACTAAATATTTTTACTGACTGTTCTTACTCAATGATTTTTATTGAACGTTTTTTACTGGAAGATGTTATTTACTGAATGTTTTTACTGAATGTTTTTTACTGTATTAAAAGCATATAGTAAAAAACATTCAGTAAAAACATTCAGTAAATGACTGTTTTTTACTGAAAAACTTTTTATACTGTATTTTACTGAATGGCTGATTTTTGAGTGATTGTTTTTTATTGTCTGTTTTTAACTTTTTACTGGATGATGTTTCTACTGAATGTTTTCACTGAATGTTTTTTACTGAGTGCTTTTTACTGAATGCATGTTTCTTATTGATTTTTTTTACTGAATGTTTTTTTACTGAATGACTGTTTTTTAATGAATGACTTTTTTATAAAATAATTTTTTTACTGAATGTTTTTTACTGAATGATTTTACTGAATGAAGGTTTTTTATTGAATGTTTTGTACTGTTTTTCTGTATTTTTTTACTGGATGATGTTTCTACTGAATGTTTTCACTGAATGTTTTTTACTGAGTGCTTTTTACTGAATGCATGTTTCTTATTGATTTTTTTTACTGAATGTTTTTTACTGAATGGCTGTTTTTTAATGAATGTTTTTTGTATATTTTTACTGGCTGATGTTTTTTATTACATTATTTTCACTGAATGACAATGTAACTCAATGTTTTTTACTGATTTACTTTTTTACTGAATGTTTTTTTGAATTATTGTATTTTCATATTTTTTTTACAGAATGTTTTTTTGGAATTATTGTTTTTTACTGAATGTTTTTTTTTTACAGAATGACTTTTTTAATGAATGTTTTTTTGTCTGAATGATTTTACTGTATGAATGTTTTTTATTATAGGTTTTTACTGGATGGTTGTTTTATATTGAATGTTTTTATTGAATGTTTTTTTTCTAAATGACTGTCTTTCACTAAGTTTGTTTTACTGAATGCATGTTTTTACTGATTGTTTTTTGTATGTTTTTAATGAATGTTTTTACTGAATGTTTTTTACTGAATGTTTATTATTAAATGTTTCTTTTTGCATGTTTATTTTGCTGGATGACTGCTTTTTTACTGAATGTTTTTACTGAAGACTTTTTAACTGAATGTTTTGTACCGAATGACCTTTTTACTGAATTACTTTTTACTGAAGGTTTTTTTTTTACTGAAAGATTGTGTTTTACTGAATGTTTTAACTGAGCCATTGTTTTTTACTGACTGTTTTTACTGAATGACTGTTACTTAATGTTTCACTGAATGATTGGCCTGATGGTGTAAATAGGGCTTTTGATCTGGGCCTTTTAACTCATTTCCTGTAGCAGTTTCCTGATTCGTGATTGGCTTATCATTGCTGCATCCTCAGGTCTTGGATTGTGATAGACGACTGTGGGAATCTGGTTTGTGTGTCACCTTATGTTTACACCCCACCGAAACAGGAGGCCATGCGCGATCAATTGAGTGTAAATAAAACATAAAATATAATTGAGAAAAAACTTGTTAGTATTTCACATGAGAATATTAAAATAATAATTCTTTAAATAAGAACAATAACAATTTACGGGAGAGACCAAAAACCTTCTTCACTTTTAACATACATCAAAGAAACCAAGGTTTTTCCAAGCCATTTTGCAGCGTTTCTATTGGTCCAGTCATCAAGAAATATTCACACAATGTAAACGGCAGCTGTCATGTTCAAATGATGTAGAATTTTTTAAAAATATAATATAAAAAAAGGTGATACATGTTTTTCTTTGGACAGCGACCAACTGGTGAAATTGGAAATTGATGAAAAAAATTGGTGAACAAATCTGCAATGGCGCTCAGTTAATATCTATGGACCAATTAGAATCTGTGGAATCTGTATTTACCTCTATACCTAAAGCACAGATCTTATTTTTATTTCTAGCCATTTAATATAAACATACTCCATTGTTTATGAGGTTGAAGTTGGCTTTTATTTACCTTAAATTGTGGAATAAGAAGAGACCTACAGCCTCCAGCTTCATTCAGTATCGGCAGCTGATGAGCTGTTGGATGTTTTAACCTTTTCCTGTAGATATAAACACCTAATTAAATTTAATTAAAAAAGATTGGTCGTTAATTTCTGGTCAGTAATGGTGGCTATTTAGTGTGTTTGGTAACATTGTCAGATCACGTACACCCATAGCATATTGTAGCACATTCCTGCCACTAGAGGAGTGGCTGAACAGCAGAGGTTGACCTGAAAGTTCTAATTCCTTACTTACCGAGTCACTGGCCAGGCCTCTGACCACAAATCTTGAGGTGGCACCAAAGACTATGGTCCTCTCTGGCTTATTCATGCATGTCTTGATTGAAGGACATGAAGTGCTTTCCAGAAAACTGGGTGATGTTCACAAAAGATGAATGGATAAGAAAAAACTTTGTATGCAAAGCCAACACGAATTACTCTTGAAATAGAGAATCATTTTCTATGTATACATAAACACCACTGCTTCAATATTAGTCTGATGAAGCTAAGATCATGTACACAGCACAGCCTGATGTGGTCCAAAGCCCTGACAACAAGCCACAGAAAAATCTTGACCATGAACATCTTAACATAAGGGGCGGCATGATGGCACTGTTGCCTCCCAGCAATATGTAAACATGTATCTGTATGTATCTGTCCTGAGATGGACGAGCGGCCTGTCCAGAGTGTTTCCTGCTGTCCTCCCTGTGAGCACTGGGCTAGACTCCAGCAACCACCACGACCCAGTAGGATAATCAGCATAGAAGATGACAAAGATTTATTAAAATATATTTAAAATGTATTATACAACATTTTATACCATTTGTGGAGCAAAGAATTAAAAACCGATCAAAAAACCCACATTTATAACCCAATTTATTTTTCTTTCTGGCTTTAAAGCTCTAGGTTTTTAGTACTTTGGGACTGGTTCTCCAGTTTTTACAATCAGATTGGAAACCAATCACTTAATGAACATGCCTTAATGTCTGCAAACATGGTCATCTGGACATGACATGCTGTTGAATTATGGCCTCCAGCCTTCAACGTGTAGAAGTTGGTTGTTTCTCTTGTCTCGCAGATTTGGAGACCTGCAGATGTATGGAGAACATCCAGTTAATGGTTTAGGTTTTTGGGTTGGGGTGACATTTAAGGGCATCACCAGTGGCCTGATTTATCTGCGCCATAGATAAAAAATTTAGCCCACCACAATCAAATTTCCCATTGTCTCCACTGTGGGCTTTCTAGAGAGAAGGTCCATATGACATCAGGGTGGCGGTTCTGATAAGTTGTTGGGTTTTATGAATTGCAGGTGTACAGACATGCCATATAACCTCAGAAATGCCAATACTGCCTGTGCCGGGAACTGCTACTGCCCAAGGTAGAGCTTTCTTGGCCCGGCTTTCAGACAGGAATGGAAGGCAGAAGGACTGAATGTAGGTAAATGGGATGGAGACCTGCTTGTGCATGAAGGTAATGGTTCAAATGTGTGGTTTCTAATAGAGTGTGATGCTCATGTTGAATCAAGAAAGCAGGCTTGCATGTACAGCCTTGTACTTACTATAACTATTCAGCCGTGTACTTTCAAGCTTTTCCAAAGAAGAGCTTAAAATCCTGTCACTGCTGGGAAACATACAGTATCCAATAGCTTCCCTCAGGGGCCCAATTCCAGATAGCAGCTGCTCCCACAGGGAACTAATTCTTCTACTCATGTCATGCGTGGAACTAATCCTCTGGCCATCACCATTGACTACTATATAACTATGCATAATTATAAGTATTCTTCACAGCCCTCTTCTAGAACAGTAGCTTGACAGGCATTTGAAGGTCAAGCATTATTTCTCGCTGCATTTGCCAAAAGTAGTTGGCAGTACGGTCACAATATACAGTATTTTGAGAGCAATATAAAGATAGAACATAGTAAAACATGTGATGCTGTTATTAAATAATACATTTCTATTTATTGTAATTTGTTTACAAAATTATTATTGTTTAATTACTGTTGAGTTGAACTGTTTTAACAAGTTTTAGCGAGACTTTAGATACACCATATTGCCAAAAGTTTTCACTCACCCATCCAAATCACTGAATTCAGGAGTTCCAATCACTTCCATGGGTACAGGTGCAAACTGGTTATGCACACATTAGTGTCCTGAAGGCCTGAAGGATAGGGATCCGGTCTTGTGGCTGGAAGGTCGCCGGTTCGATCCCCGGGATCCCCAAGGCCACGACTGAGGTGTCTTGCTCAAGGAGCTCAGTGAACTCCAGCGTGGTACAGTGATAGGTGCAACAAGTCCAGTTGTGAAGTTTCCTCACTACTAAATATAAATATTCTAAATATATTTTATCTATTTATCCCTTTGGGGAAGGACAACTGTAGATCTTACAAATATTTGAAACTTCCACTGCTCATGTCATGCAAAGCGAGTATGAATGAAACAGGACACTCTAATGCTACATGGTCCCAGATAGCAAGCAAAGCATTGGTCTACTGACTGTTTGGCACTGCTGGTCCAGACTAGCATCCTGTGTGCATGATCTAAACTAGTTTTTAAAGCACAGAGACTTTTATTTTAGAAAATAAACTAAGACAGATATTCCAAACAACTGCAGGAAACAAGTAGTGATATTAAACAACAATAAGTGGACTGCCAGCTTTGTCATCAGGGGGCCAACAGTGGTCTGCTATTAAGGCTGCACTTAACGATTCATTTCATAATCGATTAGTTGGTTAATCAAATGACTCAATTTTAGATTACTCTGAGTGTATTCAGATTTTTTTTACTTTGTTATGGATTTGTAACCATTGGAGGATGATTGTGTGTGTGTGTGTATATATATATATATATATATATATATATATATATATATATATAGGGGTTGGACGATGAAACTGAAACTCCTGGTTTTAGACCACAGTAATTTATTAGTATGGTGTAGGGCCTCCTTTTGCGGCCAATACAGCGTCAGTTGGTCTTGGGAATGACATATACAAGTCCTGCACAGTGGTCAGAGGGATTTTAAGCCATTCTTCTTTCAGGATAGTGGCCAGGTCACTACGTGATGCTGGTGAAGGAAAACGTGTTTACCTTTAGTACTACTGGATACCGTGTTTACCTTTAAGTCTACTGGACACCGTGTTTACCTTTTGTAACTGGAGCTCATAATATGATCTACTTCTTTTACAATAAGATATTCATGTTACTTTGTATTGTATTTATACTTATTTACATCTGTTCTAATGATGTATAAGAAGTTCTTACTGGTGAAAGCACACTGGTTGATAAGATAAAGGGTTTTGAACAATCAGCCTAGGTGCCCATATTCCTACATGTGTGTATGTGCAGGAGCTGGGCAAGATCAACTGTCTCAGTGGCATTACCTTGGAAATTGGGGGTGTGAACTAAGAGATGCGCGGTTATGGGAATCTGCAGTTCGTTGGAAATGGTTGAGGGTTTACTGACTGCATGTGGCACCAGGTCTGTGGCCGTACTGGAAATCTTGCCTGTCAACAGTTCACAGCAATTTGGAGAATTTCCCGTCCCAACACGATCCAGCTCACGAGAGCTCAGGAGATTTTTCCCCATAGAGAATAAATAGGATGGAAAAGTGCACACCAATCTACTGAAGCTCGACCGACAGACACCTTCCACATACACTGACTGTAGTGTTGGTTCCCTCTTCCTCCTGTGATGGTCACTTTAAGTGCTTTAGACTAAACGCATGCGCACTACAGTGTAAAGCTCAAGACTAGAGAGAGAGTAGAGATGCAGACAGGTATACAGGTGTGGTGGTTAGCTCCAGGTTGTAGCCTGTACATTCTGCCTAATGATGTTATCCTGGATTGTGATGATGTGGAGTGTGGGGGCTCTCCAGCCCAATAAATGGTCTCCATTGTACCGCACCTGCTGTCTCCTGTGTGTTCCCTCTGAAGGACAGGCCAAGTACCTAACCACCCAGTAGCATCTCTACCCCCAGGAGCGTTCGCCCCAATAGGCATCCATCACACTCCGCTCCATAGAGTCCCATTCATTTTCTAGCCAAATCCAAAAACATTACAGTTTTGTTTAACCTACAGCCTCCAAACTTCCTGTACTCATTTAGGGCAGGTCCCCAAAACACACTGCCCCGCACTCCTCTACTTGTCGTTTATTCATCCCTTGTTCCTCGCATTGCTTGAACTGCGCAACCATTGTGTGTTTTCTTCTGGAACTGCACTTTCCAAGTTTCCTATGTTGATGTATGTATTGAGTGTCTATTTGGTAGATCTACTGAAATCAGTTTATTTCATTATTTAATGTTTTAAGTGTTCAGTAAAAATCTTGTTTTTGACCTTAAATCTTTATTTTAATTCTTATTTATTTACTTTAGTATTGCTATTCGTTTCTTGGTTTCAGCCAGATCTTCGCTGTGTCACTCGTTGTACAGTTTTCAAGATATCAGCTCCGTTCCAGCTCCAGATTGTCTGGTCTGATTGTGTGATTTGGGCTTGTATACAGCTTTTTGATCGAATGCACAGATTCCGAAAACTACAGATTATTTTTGGAATTTTTGCCCATAGAGAAGGAATAGGATGGAAAAGTGCTCGCCAATCTACTGAACTTCTGCTTAACCGACAGACACCGTTCCACATACACTGACTCAAGGCAGACCCCCGACCCTGACTGTAGTGTTGGTTCGCCCTGCACTCTGTTTGATGTTTTTTCCCTATCCCTCTTCCTCCCTACAGCCTCCAAACTTCCTGTACTCATTTAGGGCAGGTTCCCAAAACACACTGACCCACACTCCTCTACTTGTTGTTTATTCATCCCTTGGTTTCTGCCAGATCTTCTTCCGTGTCACTCGTCATGCAGTTTTCAAGACATCAGCTTTGTTCCAGCTCCAGATTGTCTGGTCTGATTGTCTGATTCGGGCTTGTATACAGCTTTTTGATCGGATTCCGGAAAACTACAGATTATTTCTGGAATTTTTCAGTAGTGTAATAGGTAATAGCATTATGACTGTTTTGATAGTAACGATTGAGTGTTCAGTTATTTATTTAAATGAAAGAAACCAAGGTTTTAATGCATTTTGTCTGAAACACATACACTATATGGACAGACGTTTTGGGACACCTACACATTACACCTGAAGAAGTTTGTATGATGTCCCATTCTAAATCCATACACAATAATATGGAGTTGTCCCCCCTTTGCAGCTCTTTAGGGAAGCTTTCTGCAACATTTTGGATATTCATCCAGAAAAGCATTTGTGAGATCAGATGCTGATGTTGGACGAGAGGGTCTGGCTGGCAATCTCCATTCTAGTTCATCCCAAAGAAGGCTGAGAAAATTTGGTATGCCAACCAAAATTCTCAGCACCTTCTACAGGAGTATGATTGAGAGTGTTCTTACCAGCTCCATCATCGTCTGGTATGGAAACTCTACTGCTCAGGACAGAAAGGCTCTCCAGCGTGTGATCAAAACTGCACAGTCCATCTCAGGAGCAGCCTTCCCCTCACTACAGAACATCTACCACACCAGGGTCACCAGGAGGGCCCACAACATAATCAGGGACAGTACACACCCCCAGCACACACTCTTCACACGTTTACCTTCAGGCAGACGTTACAGGAGTGTGAAGTCCAGGACCACAAGACTGACAAACAGTTTCTACTCACAGGCCATCAGGCTTGTGAACACCTCACGCACTACCTCTCCAACCTCTCCTTTCTGAACTGGTTTTAACTGGTCTGATTTAAACTGCACCTTACACTCACTGTACTGTCAGAATACTGTTTACATTCACTACTCGCACAAAACATTATTGTTTACATTCGTTACTTGCAACTTGCACTTTATGGCTGCTGCTCTTCATACTTGCACATAAAAGCACACATAACTTTTATTTTTTATTCTTTAACTATAAAAATATTTTTATCTACTTCAACTTATATTGTTATACTTTGTATATTTTGTATATATATTTTTTATTTTTTTTATTTGTTATCTTATCTATTGGTGAATGGAGGAGCAGCAAAGTAAGAATTTCATTGTACAGTGTAACTGTCTGTTCTGCTGTACATATGACAATAAAACTCTTGAATCTTGAATCTTGAATCAAAGGTGTTGGATGGGGTTGAGGTCAGGATCGGTGTGGGTTGGTCAAATTCTTCCACACCAAACTCTGTGCACTGGGATACGGTCCGTCATGCTGGAACAGGAAGAGGTTCTTCCTCAAACTGTTCCCACTGCTGGAAGCATAAAACCGTCCAAAATATCTTGATCTGCTGAAGCTTTAATAGTTCCCTTCACTAGAACTGGAAGGGGCCTCAGCTGACCCCTCATTGCATTATCCCTCCTCCACCAAACTACAGTCAGCACAATGCAGTCAGGCAGGTAACGTTCTTCTGGTACTTTCCAAACCCAGACTTGTCCTTCAGACCACCAGACAGAGAAGCGTGATTGGTCACTCCACAGAACATGTTAACTTAAACAGAACTGATAATTGTATTGGCCCATGGCATATTATGTGTCTTAAATACATTGGATATTATAAATAACAATAAGCCTCTACTTTCTAGAGGATATTAGCTGTTCTTTCAGGACAATATAATATCACTATATTACAAAACACTGCAGCATAAATAATCCTGATACCTAATCACAGAGGAAATGTACATTATCTGATTAGAAGAATCCTGCAGTCAATGGACAGAGAATATTACCCAGTCACTCTGGATTATTAAAATTTAACTGCTGCCTGAATAAACCCTGGACTGATATCTGTTACTATTATGAACATTATGAACATTTAATGTGCTAAATTACAATTATCACTAAAATACACTTATACATGGTGGTGATTTTGGATGCCATTTACTTAAAAACTGTACAGTAGAATCACTTCATAATTCATATGTACATAGTGTTCTAGACTCTGAACTGATATCTGTTGACTTTATGGATTACCTATTAGAAATTGAATAAAAAAATTATAAAACTGTGAATTACTAATTGTGAACTTTTTTCTCAGAGCTGCATGTGCAATGACTCTTATCGACAAGTGTTTAGCAACTGCACACACATTTCATGTGTGGCAAGTTTAACTGTGTTTTGGCGACAGGTGGCTGAATTTACCGGAGTTTAAAATTGATGGGGGAACAGCCAAGTGGGCAACGGGAATCAAAGAATGCATGCTTGACTATTAAATTATGCTTATAATATAGATTATCTGACATTCGTCTTCGTCCGCCATGTTTGTCTTCTGGAGAAGAGCTTTTCTTACTGTGCAATCAGCCACAACACCAGGAGCCATCAGCCAATAGCATTCGCTGACGAACACAACCATGAGCCGCCCCCAAACTGTCAAGACCACCCCTTACAAAAAAGAAGTTTATTCAAGTGTACCATTAGTTTACTTCTTTTAAACTAAAAGGAAGTGAGTATGCTTTCAGTTTACTTTTTATGTACTTCTCAGTGATATACTAAACACAGTTATACTTAAGTATGCTTGGGTTATACTGACAAGTATAGAACAGTCTAAGTATATTTGGTCTTTACTTGTACTTTATCTTTTGATTGAGATAGTAGAAGTAAGTATTCTTGCTCTGCACAAAAACACATTCTGTACAATATTTATTTAAATTTTGATTATAAAGATTTATAAAGATAAAAATATGTTTCTTAATCTGAGTGTGTCTTGTTTATTTTACGTGTATCCACTGGTGAGTAAGTAAACGTTGTTAAGTTCTATTTTAAGTAGAAAAAAACTTTAAACCTAGTCATATACTTTAAAGTACAACAATAATATAAGCAGTAAATTATAAGTATTATGTTAAGTTCACTTAAAGAAAACTTACAAGCTAGTAAACTAACAGTAAACCCTTAAGATTACTTTTAGTGTAGTTGCAGTACAAAAGATGTAAACTAGTTTTATACTTGGTTTACTACTCTTAAACAAAAAAAAAACTAGAAAAAAAACTTTTAAAAACTAGAAAGTGGCCAATTTAGTCCCAAGAAGTATTAAAATAGTACAAATACAAGTGTACTACTAGTACAATGACATTAGTATAGTCACTGCATAACGTATACTTAATAAAATGAACTTTAAGTATACTTATTTTCTGTAATCCAATACTCGAGCACAAACATTTCACTCGAGCACAGAAAGCAGTCGAAGCTAATTCACAGGGCACGCAAGGACAATTTTCAAATCGAGAATTAAAAAAACATTGGAGAGTGAAAAAAGGCATTTACGCTCGCGGGAGGGAAATTTACACACGCCAATTGTTAAAACTTGCATGTTTATATTTTGCATCTTGTGTTTTTGTGACCCCTAGTTTTGACACTGACAATTCACAATTCCCACACTCAGCCAGTTACCTTTAAAACCAATCGCAGTATGAAGACTGAGAGGGATGAAAACCAATTTCATTACTTTCGTTTTGATTGCTCCCTGGCTCTCTGCTAGCCCGTTGAAGAGTTTAAAACTAGTGCTATGATTGGTCAAAGTCTTCTTTTCCCAACAGGTTGCTGCCCAATGTGGTTACACCCATAGACGAGTCGCCTAGTGTGCGAATACACAGATAGTTAAGCCATCAAAGACTTTTCTCGTATTTTGAAGTGGCCAATCGTAGCAGCGTAGTTTGATGTCTAAATGCGTAAAGGTGGGCAGGTCTGCCTTCGGGGACTATTTTACCTTTCAACACCTTTCATGTACCTCTTCACCATGAATAAATTCAAATACCCATTTTATGTCAGCCTATTTCTTTAGACTGAAGCATCTCACACCAAAGTACTTCTTTTATCTTCAACATTAACTAATTCAGAAATTAAAACAAATTAAAAGTGATGGGCAGATTGGCTGTTTGAGGATTTTAGTGCCATCTTGTGGGCACATTTAGGAATTAGCACTTCACATTACTTCCAATTAAACTTCTCCGTCCAGTCACAACATGAACCCTGAACTACCTGCCCAATTACCATCTAGTCTTTTAACTAGTTTCTTTCCAAACTGTCCTTCTTTTCAGATTTTACTTTTCTTTAAAGTATAACTTTAAAATAGTTTCTGAGATTCAGTTTGTTTAGGTTTTGGCATTTAGGCCTGTACAATGAATGGGTTATAATAACTAGATTAATAAGATACTACGTTTCAAAACTTATCACAAAGCCGTATCTCAAACTTTAGGCAACATATATTTATTACCAATTCCACTTAGTAACGTTATGTGAAGATTTTTGAGGTGGATATCTGGTTCCATTCACCACCACTGTAAACAATTTTGACTCAGTAGGTTTTAGAGCCTTCCACACCAAACCACGCTAAATCTTCCCGAACCGAACCTTTTAATTATGTAGAAACTCTGATACATTTATGGAGTTCCCCTTTAAACTCATGAAACAATCGTAAGTAGGGCTAGGCGATATTGGTGGAATAAAAAAATCTCGTTTTTTTCACATTTATGAAGGATTCTCGATTACAATTTAGATTTTTTTTCGTTCTTGCATAACAACGAAAAAAATAAATGACCAAATTAATCAATCAATCGTAAACATTGCTAATTGTAGCACTAACTGTAAGTTTTATGTTATGTAAGCATGTTACGTTTGAATCTCCTTCCATTCTAGAAACCACACTCAAATACAGAATGTGATGATGTACTAGATGTGGACAATAGTGAACACCAAATTCTCATTGTGGACGTTAGTATACATTGCGATTCTATGTTTAGCATAGGTATGTAGCATCTTCAACATGAGACATGCAACAGTTTAGAACAACGAAAAATATGACACCAAGTTCAACGTCTTTTGGAATGTCTTCACTTTAATTCTGAGCAGCATTCGATAAGAAAATTAACTTAAATTAAATAAAACACAAACTGATAATATGTTAATTTCTGATTTACTTGATTTGCTGTACGGGTCAGTTCCTGTTTCTTATTCCAAGAAGTCCAGACTTCCATTGAATTTTAGTGGTATAATTACTGGCATTGCCAATTAGTCCAAGACTACATGCTAGGCATGAACCGCAAGCCACAGTACTAGAAACTATCAAAACATTCAATACTAGTTTTTGTCAGTCATAGTCGAGGCAATCCCTGACGCATCTATAGCTTCCCCTAATACACAACTTTTCCAACTTATAGATATACGGGCATCAATAACATCCATTAAGTATCATTTTAAGCACGTTATAAAACTGCTATGTAGTCCAGTCCACTCCGAATGAGAGGAGGTCAACTATTCAGATGAGAGTCTTCCATTAAAATGAGGTTAGATTACATGCAGCAATGTTTATGAATCTGTATATACCGCCGAGGAGTAAACTCATTGGGATCATATTGCAGAGTTTCAGGTGGCGAAGCTAATCTTGCATAGACAGGATATTTGTTCAAGCTTGAGAACGTACTAAGGTGTCAGGTGGTTTTACGTATCGTTGAAGTGGCTCAGGCAGCCCGCGCTGGGTCGACCAGGCGTCTTTGGGTTGATGGTGAGGGAAAATTAAAGCTGGAGCTCTTCTTGGTGAGGCGTGTACTTGTGGTCAAGCCAACACTCAACCGCACATGGTCAGATACAGCCACTGCAACAAAGCAAGCATACAAGCACACATTATTATTACTGTATTAATACATTAATATTATATTTATATTATAATGATAACACTTTCTATGCATATCAGGTCTGTAAGAACACATTCATGACGTTTTATGAACATGGCTATGAATATTCATAAGAACAAGCCTTACACTTTATAGCCATGCATTATGAATTGTTAAGTAGTAGGTAGTGTTCATAACACGTTACAGTGTGCTGTACCAACCTGCCTAGTCATAAACAGGGAATGTATATACTTGCCATTATGGGTACAGACTGTTATTTAAAGACATCTGACATTATAACCCCATTATACAAGCGTATGCTTATTTTATTAATTGACTAATTAAAGAAAGGCATATTGTATATTGAGGAATAACTTGTGGTGCCAGTTACAGCTGAACTATCCCTGCCTTCTCACTTACATGCTTAACAATGCGTCCTTGGCCACGAGTTCATGTTAGAACACTTTTATAGTAAACTATAATGTACCCAAGCGTGTAGGAGCAGGTTTGACATTGGGGGGGGGGACACATTTGCTAATATGAATCAAAGCCCACCTTATGGCCTAAAATATTGATGATTCCACTGTAGGTAAGGTAGTAAATCACTGTATGTGTAGTGAAATAGAACATTTGAGGAATTACAGTAAATTATTAATAAATAAACAAAACACAACATTATCTGTACGTCTGATTATTATTAGATAAATCCAAATAAAGACCGCTTTACAAACTAAACTAGATACTCCACATTACATGGTCCTGTTATTAGAAAACCTGAAATTATGCATGCAATGTCTGGATTGTATGCATATATAACTAAAAAAATATATTATTTTGGTGACATAATGCTGAAACAAAATGAAGGAAAAATGTATGTTAAAGGTTCCTGACTAGACAATGGACTGTTTTGACAACAGTCAAAATCAGCCCAATCCCAAAAAATATGATTATTTTCCTTCATGTTCATAGTTGTTCACTTGAGTACAGTATTAATTTAATTTGGTCCACACCGAATACAAAAAAAATGCTTTTGTGCTGTCCATAATAAAAAAAACCCACTCAAAACTCCCAAGGAATACGTGCCTTATATATATAATACAAATATTTAAGCTAAATAAAAATATTTATTGTTATAAGGATTTTTTTTAATTATTATGTATTACGAGAAAAAAGCATCTCAGAATAATTAGATAATCAAAGATCACATTTTCGTGAAATAAATCAATACCATAATATCTGTTGGCCACCGCATAGGCTAGGTGCTGTTTTTTTACTTTACTGTGTGGTGCAGTTGATTATATTAGTCGAATTTTACTTATGCTTGGCTTAAGTTACAATGGAATTTACGAATACTGCACAGCAGCTCGCCACATCTGTTATACTCATATCGTGGCTATCCAAAGAAAAACGTTTCTGTTTTTCTACATCATTTGAACGCAGTAGCTGCTGTTTACGTTGTGTAAAAAATTCATGGTAAATGGACAAATAGAATCGCCCCAAAAAACTTTTGACTTACATTAAAAGTAAAGACAGTTTGTGTCCTCTCCTGTAAAGTTGTCATTTGGACATTCTTGTTTTTCTTTGGACGGTGATGATACAATAATGTAACCAAAATACGTTCCTACTTGAACGGCATGGCGTAACTAGGGTTTCAGCTCATTGTATGAGTCCATGTACCATGTAAAGTTAGGGCCGGCATTGCTGTACAGTCTGGGTTGTAGGATATTTCCGGTCTCAGCCTGATTTTTAACTTTTATTAAAAGTCTGATCCAGTCTTGATTGATAACAAACCAATGATATCACACTGACACCCCAAACATTTTGTTTTTAAACATTTTCTCTCAATACTGAGATACTTTCTCATAATTTTGACCTACTATGTCATTTTTTTACAACATATTTTATAATTGCTTAGCAGCAATGTGCCCACCGTATAGCTTATCCATAAATACATGCAATATCAGTAAGAAACGATTAATTGATTAATCTAACGATTCTTTTTTCGATTAGTTCATCAACCTAACTAATTTTTGGATTACTCTATCATTAGTGTGTTAGGAATTCAATTTTGCAATGTCCAAATACTAATGAAAATACAGCTATGCTGCTCAATGACTAAGATTTCACTGCAATTTGGTTTATATACATTATCTCTCAATAATAAGACACTTTCATGTAATTTTGACTTATTATGTAACATATATAAAATATTTTCATGTAGTTTGGAAATACTTTACTATAAAACAGTACATGATGTCATTATTTACAACATATTTTATTGGTAAGTTGAAATACTTTGCTGCGATCACAACATATTATATTAGGAGATGTGGAGGGTCCCATAAGCTCATCCTATAATTTTGACATATTATGTCATTTTTTGGAACATAGTTTCTTATAATGTTGAGACACTTTGCTGTGATCACAACACATTATGTTATTTTTACCATAATTTGTAATTAAGACGTGGAGGGGTTTACTTTTTATCTGTTTAGCAGCAATGTGCCTACTGTATAGCTTATCCATATGCTTTCCCTGTAATTTTGACTTATAATGTCACTTTTCACAACATATTTTCCAGTAATACTGAAATACTTTGCTATAAAACAGTACATCATGTCACTTTTTACAACATAGTTTCTTGTAATGTTGAGATACTTTGCTGTGATTACAACACATTGTCATTTTTTTGTGGAGGGCTTAATTTTTTTTATTCTACTCAGCAGCAGTGTACCCACCGTATAGCTTATCCATAAGCTTATCCTATAATTTTGACTTATGTCATTTTTTGCAACACATTTTCTTGTAATGTTGAGACACTTTGCTGTGATCACAACACATTGTTGTTTTTTTCCCCAACATATTTTGTAATTAGGAGATGTGGAGGGGTTTATTTTTCTTCTGTTCAGCAGCACCATGACCATTGTATAGCTTATCCATATGCTTTCCCTGTAATTTTGACTCATAATGTCACTTTTTGCAACTTATTTTCCAGTAATACTGAAATACTTTGCTATAAAACAGTACATCATGTCACTTTTTACAACATAGTTTCTTGTAATGTTGAGATACTTTGCTGTGATTACAAAACATTGTTATCTTTTTGTAATTAGGAAATGTGGAGGGGTTCATTTTTTTGTACCCACCGTATAGCTTATAGCATGTTTTGCAACACATTTTCTTGTAATGTTGAGTCACTTTGCTGTGATCACAACACATTATATTATTCTTTACAACATATTTTGTAATTAGGAGATGTGGAGGGGTTTATTTGTCTTCTGTTCAGCAGCACCATGCCCATTGTATAGCTTGTCCATATGCTTTCCCGGTAATTTTGACTTAAAATGTCATTTTTACAACATATTTTCCAGTAATACTGAAATAATTTGCTGTAAAAACAGTACATTGTGTCATTTTTAACATATTTTGTAATTAAGAGATGCTCATATACACATTGATGATCAGTACTAATGGGCAGAAGAACCATTTGACAAGCCGCTCTGCCATCTGCTGGACAACAAGAATTACTGCACCAACTGCTGTCTCTCGCTTCGTCATCTAAGCCAACCCTACAGATCAGAGGTCTGTGTAAAACCGGCACCCCTCACCTCAGAGACATTAAGCTCAGCCGTTCCGTTCCCTTCTCGGTCCAACTGCTGGAAGGTTCCTGTTGGGAGACACGGTATTTGGTAAACCACTTAAACTGTGAGCTGTTATCGAGACACAAGGCTAAAATCATAAAGTTAAGATAAGCTGTCACATACTGAACATGGCTTCCAGTTTGACCAGGCAGCAGATGAAGTTATCAAAGTCGATCATCTCTTTGTCAGCGTACCGCGCCACCAGCACCTGGTTCAGCTTGTTGTTGAGCTTAAAGCCTGGAAAAGAGAAGTGTGTGAACAGAAGAACCCACATGATCCATGTGGTAAGTAGAGCAGTAGCCTGCAATGAATACAGGTACAGATTCACTGTGAGCCTGTGAGATGATGCCTTACCAGCTGATTCCAGGGCCAGACGCATCTCATAGGAGCTCATGGTGCCGGACTTGTCCAGATCAAACTGCCGGAAGATTCCCTACGAATAGAAGATGCACAGAACTGAGAGCAGAACACTGATTTTTGTGGTTATGAAGGTTGAGATTTTCTGTTAGCCAGATACTTGAAGCTTGAAACACACCAGACTAAAAACAGCTCCAGTCCTTGTACTTTTAAAAAATGAACAGGCAGAGACATTCACTCTGTTACCTGAACTGCATCTGACCTCCTTTATCTTTACACCTGTACAGAGGCGCCTCAGCAGACTACACAAACACTCTTCATACTGCATGATGTTTGATCTGCTGCCTCCATGTTTATATTACATAACTGTCCACTTCTGCTGTAACTACACGGTGTATACATTCAGCTGAATAGCTTCAGGATGACTTCACACCATGAACCTTAACTATGAGCTGTACAGTCTGAGCCTTTTCTCATGTTCTGTACTGTGAGAACAGTTTAAAACATTAAGTATTGTAAATAGATTATCTACTGTAGGGCTACTTTTTAAACAGACTGTACTGGAAGCATACCTGGTTCTGGGTGATATAAAGATATACAGTACACTTTCACTGTATGTTAATAATATACTTAAACACCTTCTGTTCAGCAAGGATACATTTGGATACTTTTTTACTGTAAGAATACATTTGGATACTTTTTGTACTGTATGGATATATTTGGATACTTTTTTACTGTAAGAATACATTTGGATACTTTTTTACTGTAAGAATACATTTGGATACTTTTTGTACTGTATGGATATATTTGGATACTTTTTTACTGTAAGAATACATTTGGATACTTTTTGTACTGTATGGATATATTTGGATACCTTTTTACTGTAAGAATACATTTGGATACTTTTTGTACTGTAAGGATATATTTGGATACTTTTTTACTGTAAGAATACATTTGGATACTTTTTGTACTGTATGGATATATTTGGATACCTTTTTACTGTAGGAATACATTTGGATACTTTTTGTACTGTAAGGATATTTTTGAATACTTTTTAGACTGTAAAGATACATTTGGATACTTTTTGTACTGTAAGGATATTTTTGGATACTTTTTTACTGTAAGAATACATTCGAATACTTTTTGTACTGTAAGGATACATTTGGACACTTTTTAGACTGTAAAGATACATTTGGATACTTTTTGTACTGTAAGGACACATTTGGATACTTTTTGTACTGTAAGAATACATTTGGATACGTTTTGTACTGTAAGGATATTTTTGGATACTTTTTGGACTGTAAGGATATTTTGAATACTTTTTAGACTGTAAAGATACATTTGGATACTTTTTGTACTGTAGGAATACATTTGGATACTTTTTGTACTGTAAGGATATTTGTGAATACTTTTTTACTGTAAGAATACATTCGAATACTTTTTGTACTGTAAGGATACATTTGGACACTTTTTAGACTGTAAAGATACATTTGGATACTTTTTGTACTGTAAGGACACATTTGGATACTTTTTGTACTGTAAGAATACATTTGGATACGTTTTGTACTGTAAGGATATTTTTGGATACTTTTTGGACTGTAAGGATATTTTGAATACTTTTTAGACTGTAAAGATACATTTGGATACTTTTTGTACTGTAGGAATACATTTGGATACTTTTTGTACTGTAAGGATATTTTTGAATACTTTTTAGACTGTAAAGATACATTTGGATACTTTTTGTACTGTAAGGATATTTTTGGATACTTTTTTACTGTAAGAATACATTCGAATACTTTTTGTACTGTAAGGATACATTTGGACACTTTTTAGACTGTAAAGATACATTTAGATACTTTTTGTACTGCAAGGACACATTTGGATACTTTTTGTACTGTAAGAATACATTTGGATACGTTTTGTACTGTAAGGATATTTTTGGATACTTTTTGGACTGTAAGGATATTTTGAATACTTTTTAGACTGTAAAGATACATTTGGATACTTTTTGTACTGTAGGAATACATTTGGAAACTTTTTGTACTGTAAGGATATTTTTGAATACTTTTTAGACTGTAAAGATACATTTGGATACTTTTTGTACTGTAAGGATATTTTTGGATACTTTTTTACTGTAAGAATACATTCGAATACTTTTTGTACTGTAAGGATACATTTGGACACTTTTTAGACTGTAAAGATACATTTGGATACTTTTTGTACTGCAAGGACACATTTGGATACTTTTTGTACTGTAAGAATACATTTGGATACGTTTTGTACTGTAAGGATATTTTTGGATACTTTTTGGACTGTAAGGATATTTTGAATACTTTTTAGACTGTAAAGATACATTTGGATACTTTTTGTACTGTAAGGATATTTTTGGATACTTTTTGGACTGTAAGGATATTTTGAATACTTTTTAGACTGTAAAGATACATTTGGATACTTTTTGTACTGTAAGGATATTTTTGGATACTTTTTTATTGTAAGAATACATTCGAATACTTTTTGTACTGTAAGGATACATTTGGACACTTTTTAGACTGTAAAGATACATTTGGATACTTTTTGTACTGCAAGGACACATTTGGATACTTTTTGTACTGTAAGAATACATTTGGATACATTTTGTACTGTAAGGATATTTTTGGATACTTTTTAGACTGTAAAGATACATTTGGGTACTTTTTGTACTGTAAGGATATTTTTGGATACTTTTTGGACTGTAAAGATACATTTGGATACTTTTTGTACTGTAAGGATATTTTTGGATACTTTTTAGACTGTAAAGATACATTTGGATACTTTTTGTACTGTAAGGATATATTTGGATACTTTTTTACTGTAAGAATACATTTGGATACTTTTTGTACTGTAAGGATATTTTTGGATACTTTTTGGACTGTAAAGATACATTTGGATACTTTTTGTACTGTAAGGATATTTTTGGATACTTTTTAGACTGTAAAGATACATTTGGATACTTTTTGTACTGTAAGGATATATTTGGATACTTTTTTACTGTAAGAATACATTTGGATACTTTCTGTTCTGCAAGGATATATTTGAATACTTTTTTACTGTAAGAATACATTTGGATACTTTTTGTACTGCAAGGATATATTTTGATACCTTTTTACTGTAAGAATACATTTGGATACTTTTTGTACTGTAAGGATATATTTGGATACTTTTTAGACTGTAAAGATACATTTGGATACTTTTTGTACTGTAATGATATATTTGGATACTTTTTTACTGTAAGAATACATTTGGATACTTTTTGTACTGCAAGGATACATTTGGATAATTTTGGAAACCCTGTAAGAAAGCTATTTTTAGACCGCTTTTGAACCATTTTCTGAACTGCAAGAATATCTTTTGTGAAGTTTTGTCTTTGTGACACTATGTTAATTGTTACTGCACTATATGTGACATTTCAAACATTTATTCATTACAGTCTTGTGTACATGTAAACCAATAATATACTTTAATTCATTTGAATTAAACTAAAGACCTCAATGTCTCATTGAGTAATGACTTCTTATCAGTAATTTAAGTGATATATCAGGAAATATCTGGATAAACATGACTTTAGGATAGCTGGCTGAAACAAATATGCTTAGAGGTCCCTAATACTTCTTTCGACAAAGCACCTAGACCATCAGGAGCTGAACCAGACGTGTTGGAGCATAATAATAGAACACTGTTCTCTTACCAGCCACTTCCGGATCTTATTCCACAGAATCTGGAACTCCACCAAGCCCAGACGAGCGCTGCCATCTTTCTGAGATTCAGCTAAAGTTAAGGATATTTAGTAACTAGAAATCTGATTATAAGATCTGAATACAGCTCTTCAATAAAACCAGAAGTGTTGTAGTGAGAGAAGACTGGGTGCGTTGGTAAGGAAGGATACATCCATGAGGGCCACCATACATCTGCACGCCTCCAAACTGAACCCGTCTGTCTTTAAGTCCCTGTCTGAAAAAAGCAGGAGAACAGAGTCATTTTCTAAGCACATTCAATCACCCCCTCACTAATTCACTCACTCCCTCCTGTAATATAGTGGCTTACTCCTAGCGGGGCTTGAACTGGCAACCTTTAAGACCAGAATGCTACTGGGTAAGCCAGGGAAGGTGTTGGAGCCAAGCGCAGAGCAGTATGAATGGAAAAAACTTGAAGATGGGTGTGCGTGTGACTTGGAGTGATGTAGAATGAAGGAAGGGTCTGTCAGTGGTGAGACTGAACCGTCAACCAATGCGCTAAGAGTAACACCACTGAAGGCGGTAGATGGAAAGTATATTTTAGAACAGAACAGATGGATGGTGTAAATATGTTCTGCAATATATATATATTTATATATATATATTTTCGTGTGTACTGATTCCATAGGAATTTATATTATACATTTGTTTTTTTTATTTGTTTTTTTAGAGCCAGAGACAATAGATACCAGTTACCGGCTTAACAAGGAAACATGTGTGTGTTTGTGTTTCTTAAGTATCCATCCATCCGTTATCTTCCACTTTATCTCGCTACTTGGGGTCATGGGGGCTAGAACCAATCCCAGCGCCAATCGGGCAAAGGTGGGGTACACTATGGACAGGTCACCAGTTAATTTCATGGCCAAAACACGCTTTAGAGTGAGGATCAACCTAACAAGCATGTGTTTGGACTGTGGGAGGAAACTGAAGTACCCGGAAGAACCCACTCAAGCACTGAGAGAACATACACACTCCACACAGAACCACCCAGACCGGGAATCCAACCCAGATCATCTTACTGTGAGGAGACAGTGCTGACCACTACACCACCATACTGACCACTACATCACCATACTGACCACTACACCACTATACTAACCACTACACCACCATACTAACCACTACACTACCATACTAACCACTACACCACCATACTAACCACTACACCACCATACTAACCACTACACCACCATACTGACCACTACATCACCATACTGACCACTACACCACCATACTAACCACTACACCACCGTACTAACCACTACACCACCATACTAACCACTACACTACCATACTAACCACTACACCACCATACTAACCACCACACCACCATACTGACCACTACACCACCATACTAACCACTACACCACCATACTAACCACTACACCACCATACTAACCACTACACCACCATACTGACCACTACATCACCATACTGACCACTACACCACTATACTAACCACTACACCACCATACTAACCACTACACTACCATACTAACCACTACACCACCATACTAACCACTACACCACCGTACTAACCACTACACCACCATACTAACCACTACACCACCTTACTAACCACTACACCACCATACTAACCACTACACCACCATACTAACCACTACAACCACCATACTGACCACTACACCACCATACTAACCACTACACCACCATACTGACCACTACACTACCATACTAACCACTACACCACCATACTGACCACTACACCACTATACTAACCACTACACCACCATACTAACCACTACACTACCATACTAACCACTACACCACCATACTAACCACTACACCACCATACTAAACACTACACCACCATACTGACCACTACACCACCATACTGACCACTACACCACCATACTAACCACTACACCACCGTACTAACCACTACACCACCGTACTAACCACTACACCACCATACTAACCACTACACCACCATACTGACCACTACACCACCGTACTAACCACTACACCACCATACTAACCACTACACCACCATACTAACCACTACACCACCGTACTAACTACTACACCACCTTACTAACCACTACACCACCAGTACTAACCACTACACCACCTTACTAACCACTACACTACCATACTAACCACTACACCACCATACTAACCACTACACCACCATACTGACCACTACACCACCTTACTGACCACTACACCACCATACTAACCACTACACCACCATACTAACCACTACACCACCATACTGACCACTACACCACCATACTGACCACTACACCACCATACTAACCACTACACCACCATACTGACCACTACACCACCATACTGACCACTACACAACCATACTAACCACTACACCACCATACTAACCACTACACCACCATACTAACTACTACACCACCATACTGACCACTACACCACCATACTAACCACTACACTACCATACTAACCACCACACCACCATACTAACCACCACACCACCATACTAACCACTACACCACCATACTAACCACTACACCACCTTACTAACCACTACACCACCTTACTAACCACTACACCACCATACTAACCACTACACCACCGTACTGACCACTACACCACCATACTAACCACTACACCACCATACTAACCACTACACCACCATACTAACCACTACACCACCTTACTAACCACTACACCACCTTACTAACCACTACACCACCTTACTAACCATACACCATCATACTAACCACTACACCACCATACTAACCACTACACCACCGTACTAACCACTACACCACCATACTAACCACTACACCACCATACTGACCACTACACCACCGTACTAACCACTACACCACCTTACTAACCACTACACCACCGTACTAACCACTACACCACCATACTAACCACTACACCACCTTACTAACCACTACACCACCGTACTAACCACTACACCACCTTACTAACCACTACACCACCGTACTAACCACTACACCACCGTACTAACCACTACACCACCATACTAACCACTACACCACCATACTAACCACTACACCACCTTACTAACCACTACACCACCGTACTAACCACTACACCACCTTACTAACCACTACACCACCTTACTAACCACTACACCACCGTACTAACCACTACACCACCTTACTAACCACTACACCACCGTACTAACCACTACACCACCTTACTAACCACTACACCACCATACTGACCACTACACCACCATACTAACCACTACACCACCATACTAACCACTACACCACCATGCTGCCATCACTCATTTCTTCACACATAAGTCACTAATGGACACTGAGGGAACTCTAAAAACAGAAGTTATATCAGGCTGACTCACGTTTGCACACTACTCTGTTCAGGATGGTCCTCAACTCATGGACTGATATCTCCATATCCTAAAGAGCAACAAAGAACAGAGAGAAAGTGAACTTCTGCCTCGAGCAATAACGCTAGACTGATAGAAAACACGCTTACCTCTCCAGACAGCTGAGCAAACATGGCTCTGAACGACTCGTCGATGTCTTGCTCTGTAATCTCTCCCTTGGAAAGCAAATTAAAGCAAAACATTAATCCCATAATCTCATATTACACATGTATGTGTCCCGTACATTGAAAAAAGACCAACAGAAAAAGAAAGACTACAACAAAGCAACAGCCCTCCCCTCCAGAAGAACTCCACATGAAAGCGTTCTTTACCTCTTCGTCCAAGATGAACGACACGTCGTCATCCATTTCTCTAAAATAGGAGAAAAGCATTAAAACTATTCCATACTGGTCACGTTCCTGGACAGGGATTATATGTGTATAGAGTAAAGATGGACCAGCGTTTCTGAGGTTGATTTCGATCGCCGACCACCTTTCAGCGAGATCGGCCGATACCGATCGAGGGCGGGGCTATATGCCACGGCAGGGCTACAACTGCAGTCATTAAACGCAGACTCTGTTATTTTAAACTAAAACTGTAATCATTAAATGTAGATCTTGAATTGCTGCTGCTGTTCTGTTCGTACCGGTCAGATCTGGTCTGTATGGTGTTCTGGGTTATTAGTTTTGTGTTAGCTGTGTGTGCTGTTTGCTGATACTCACTGTATTCAGCTGTGTGTTGTATCAGATTAGTAGTGTTAAATGTCTTTGTCCTGGTTCCCCAACGAGATTTTCTGATTTTATAAGTTTTTAAAACATCCTGGATGAGTCTGTTTCACATGCGGTAACAAACTGCCAGACGAACGATATGTTATACATTAGCAGGTGCGGTAAACGCCGTAAACTGTTCTCGTGAGGCCGCTGCTTTAGTCAGTCTGCGGAAAATGAGAGGGTATGTATTTCCACCTAGTGGTTCAGATAGGAATTGCAGGGAGCTGGCCGGAAGGGGTTTTACGGAGGTCTCCTCTTCCTGGATGGAACGCTAGCTGGAAATACAGAAATTAGGCCCAGCTGTTTAACGCCTTTGATTGGCTCTTGGGATGGGCTGAATTGGAGAAATATCATCTGATCACATATTTTGATTAAAAATTGTTCGATACCGATACACAGCCCATCGTTCCTTCCATCTCTAGTATAGAGTCCTGTTGTTAAACCTGTTACTTTGTGTTTACCATCAATTATCAATATGCCTGTGATATTGAATACTCCAATAATATTGATATACGCCATCAAGTATTCATATATACTCAATCAAACCATTCATGAGTGTTGTCGTATTGTAAAGTGGTACTAAAATGATATGACTGAGTGTATAGGCTTTTATTTCTCTTTAGCTACATAAGCCTCATAGCACAAACCTTATGAAGTAAACGATAAACCTCAGATGCCAAAAGCTGGGCTGAATGACTATTCTGGGTAAGAGACAATGACCTATCGTCTGGTTCCTGAAGCCCTGCGACAGCAGCTGAAAGGTGATCATATTGAGGATCATGTTTCTTTTAGTAAGGCAGAATTTACTCACTGTGTTTCAGACTGTTTCTCGGTGAAGACTCTGAGGACGAAATCAGCTTCTTTCCCGGGTTCGAAGGTGGAAGGGACGACCAGATACTCTCCCGGAGGCAGGCGGAGTCGTGCGCTCACCTCCCGCAGGTTGATGAAGGTCTCGGAACGGGCGCAGGAGGAGTGTCGCAGGAAAAAGTCCTTCTTCAGGTGCACACTCTGGCAGCCGCGGAACTGCGTAACAGGAAAACACCCAGAATCAGTCTTTTGTTTTGTGATACTGTGATATTTTGTTTGGTGATACTGTATCAATTCTTAAAAACACAGTCTCGATACACGGATTCCTGGCAGACAGCGAATCTTTGTGTGTTGTGTTTAAACCTCTGACCACTAGATGTCAGTGTTGTAATCCATTTTCAGCTCCACTCCAACACTAACAAGCAGCACAAGGGCGCAATGCTATTGTAAACATTGGCAAACCTGCTCATACAGTGGTGTGTTTTAATAGTAGGATTTGAAAATTCACAGTATATTACTTTGCTTGCAATATATCGTGATATACTGAATCGTGACCGCTGTATCACTATAAGTATTGCATCGCCACGTTCTTGCCAATACACAGCCCTACTTATTAGTGGTAGAAGTTAAATGCCGTTGACAGTGCTGAGTACAGCTGTGACTATGAGGTGGGGCTGAATTTACAGTGCAATAAATTTTCTATGAATTGAGATTTAGGCCAAAAACATCCAATTATGGCAATTCAAGAACACAGCATCAAGTTCTGTGTTGTTAGTTGAGATTTTTTTCCAATGGAAATACTCCAAAATAGTTTCAGAACAATTCTGGCTTCATTGCCTTACACTGAAAGTAAAGAAAGATTTGGTCTCTCCTGTAAAGTTATCGTTCTGGATGTTCTTTAGACAGTGATGATATGAGTTTGCTCCCAACACGGACAAAAGTTTTCTTTGGAAGGCTATAGGGCAGATTTCTTGCTTGATGAAGCCAGTTAGGCATGTAAACCAACCAACCCTGACATTAAAACCACCTTCTTGTATCTAAACACTGTCCATTATATCAGCTCCACTGACAATACAAGAGCTACACTTACAGACTGTAGTTCATCTGATTCTCTGTATACGTTATTACTCTGTTCTTTAATGATTTGGACCCCCAAACGGGGTCCTGATCATTAAAGAACAGGGGATAAACAAAGTATACAGAGAATCAGATGGACTACAGTCTGGAAGTGTAGAACTACAAAGTGCACCTGTACTGCAAACAGAGATGCTAAAATAAACAATGTGTGTAGATACAGGGAGGTGTTTGAACATTGTTCCACAACAGGCAGAGGTTTGTTTAAATGATAAAATGATACATACCAAAAGCTACAGACACAACTAAGACTATTACAGATCAAAAGCGGGAAGGTGGCTTTGATAGCAAGGATGAGCAACAATTACGATTCAACCCTCAGTCAAGAGGAGGAGAATCTAGAAAGCAGTTCTTTCCTTAGAAGTTTATACATCATTATTGCGAGAAACCAGGGTGCATTAAATCTCATTATCCTACTTCAAAGTAAAGAGTGCCCTGGTGGTGATAACAGCGACCAGCTGGTGGATCTAGTCAGTGTTCTGTCAAAAGATTCTACTGTGCAAATTCAAATCTCTTACAAAGTAACATGAATATCTTATTGTGAGAGAAGTAGATCAGATCTTGAGCTCCAGTTTGAAGAACAAAGTGTAGTTCCAGATTTCTCCTGGACGCCCCAGACATTGTATGAATGTATTCAGTTCCTTCAGCAGCAAATCTTGATTTAGCTTAATGAAGTACTGAGCAGTCAAAGCAGGTATTAGATAAGAACTGTAAATAATACTGGGTTGTTTATAGAAGGAGAAGCTTGAAAAGCTTAAAAACACACACAGACGTATGTAAAAGCACTACTTACTCTATTAATACTGTTTGAATTTATAAAAAACAAAGTGATTTGCTGAGTAAATAAAAGCAGTGTACCAAAATGATTGATTGCTGGTGATCTAAAACCTTTAAGGTAATGGGAAAAAAAAAAATAAAAAAAATAAAAAAAAAATATATATATATATATATTTTTTTCCATTACCTAAAAGGTTATATATATATATATATATATATATATATATATAACAAGATTTATGACCGCAAACTGGATTCAAGGTCTAGATTTGAAGACGTCTGAGCTTATGGATGACTAGCAGGTAGACTGTGTTTTAAGAGAATACTATATATGTGTGCATTCCTACTGTTTCCCATTTGAAAGCTGCACATGCAGAACAAGATGTTTACCTCCTCTGGAACCTGAAACAGAGAGAAGGGTGAGTTGGACAGACCCAGATTACAAACTACCACAAACAAGATTAGATCCAAAAATACACAACTTGAGAATTAAACTTAAAACACCACATCTACTTCACAAAAACCCCTAAACATGTGACGCCTGAGCCGCTCACTTCATAGACGGCGAAGCCAATGGTGTGCATGTCCTGGCCCTGCTTGCGGTAGCGTCGCCGGTCCTTCTGCATCAGAGCCACCAGGAAGCTGCAGGCCACTTCCTCGTCCTCTGGATCATCATCCTCCTCCAGCAGAGTGATCTTATACTGCGGGTTTATCCAGAAGGTGTCTGACAGAGAAACGTGAATCATATGCATATAACTATCTAGATATATACAGACGACTATATATACCACGACTATTAGAGCTAGAGCTTCAGGCTGGAGATGAGAGAAAACCCTAATTTCTGCTGCATATTAGGATGTGTGTGGTATGATGGTGCTAAGCTTACAGTGATTCACATGAACAATTTGGGCCATTCTAGTGTAAAAGTGGGCATTTAGGTAATAAAAGTCATTACAGCTTTTACTGTGATTCGTTCATTCAAAGGCTAAGCACCACTTACGGACACCCCTGGTGATTTCACATTGTTTTAGATACTGAAAATACATAAACATGACTTCAAATGAATGAAATTTGTTTTCATTTGCTGTAAATTGACGTAAAAACCCCAGCTCGCTACGGAAACTCTGTGGACAACAGTGGACAGCGGCGCGGTACAACAGCAGTTGTAGAAGACAATCAAAGAAAGGGATTGTGTATGCAGGTATGTTGTAGCTATGTGTCCTGGAACAGCTTGGAAACCTGTATCCATCCAAGAAAGGCTCTGACTGTTTGAGTAATTGTACTGACTATCAGAGAGCTGGGCGATAGGGATAGTCTACAGCGCCATACAACCAGAGCTTTTAGGTCTAAGTAGGTCTCCACAGGAGAGAGGAGATCATCCAGTGTGAGAGACCTTCATATTTAGCCTTTCTAAAAATCTATGTCCTCCTTAATGCAGCGTGTTTGAAATGTCTGCGTCTTTTTCATATTCACCTGCTGGTGGTGGCCAGAGTGAGAGTGGAGATTCAATGTCTGGGACACAGAACAGCTACAGTGAGCTAGAGCTGGGTCTTCCGGCTCTGCTCTCTTGTTTAAAAGGGGCGGGGCGATATCACTGATTATCCCCAATGATAATAATGATAATGGAATTATTAATAATAATGGAACATCCCAATAATAAATTCTCAGTATTGCTCAGGCCTAGACTATATGCTAATGTATGTATGTGAGTATGTATGAATTCCTCACTGGGGTTGTTCCTGCAGCCTCCTGCCGTGCTCCCTCTCCTCCAGGCACCCTCAAACTTTATGGTGTTCCAGAAATTTAGGGTTTCCTCGCTCAGAGCGTCGGGCGTCAGGTTACAGATCTCCAGCCGCGAGAACTGACGCTTAAACTCCTGAAAGGACATCCTGAGAGTAAGAGAGAGAGAGAGAGAGAGAGAGAGAGAGAGAGAGAGAGAGAGAGAATGAAAGAAAGACATATGTAAATGGAGTAGCAAACTGGGAACCAGTATAGAGGAAAAAATTGATAACTGCGGACTAGAAAATAGTGGGGGAAATGGGGACAACTTTGAAGAAATTAAGTGGATAAAGGCGGACCACTTTGTAGAAATAGGGAGCAGTGTTGAGACATGGGGACCACTGTGTAGAAACTGAGTAGTTAAATGGGGACAGGTGTTGAGACATGAAGACCACTGTGTAGAAACTGAGTAGCTAAATGGGAACAGGTGTTGAGACATGGGGACCACTGTGTAGAAACTGAGTAGCTAAATGGGAACAGGTGTTGAGACATGGGGACCACTGTGTAGAAACTGAGTAGCTAAATGGGGACCACTGTGTAGAAACTGAGTAGTTAAATGGGGACCACTGTGTAGAAACTGAGTAGTTAAATGGGGACCACTGTGTAGAAACTGAGTAGTTAAATGGGGACCACTGTGTAGAAACTGAGTAGTTAAATGGGGACCACTGTGTAGAAACTGAGTAGTTAAATGGGGACCAATGTGTAAAAACTGAGTAGCTAAATGGGAACAGGTGTTGAGACATGAGGACCACTGTGTAGAAACTGAGTAGCTAAATGGGAACAGGTGTTGAGACATGAGGACCACTGTGTAGAAACTGAGTAGCTAAATGGGAACAGGTGTTGAGACATGAGGACCACTGTGAAGAAACTAAGTAGTTAAATGGGGACCAGTATGTAGAAACTGAGTAGTTAAATGGGGACCAATGTAGAGAAATGGAGACCAGTATGTAGAAACTGAGTAGTTAAATGGGGACCAATGTAGAGAAATGGAGACCAGTACGTAGAAACTGAGTAGTTAAATGGGGATCAATGTAGAGAAATGGAGACCAGTATGTAGAAACTGAGTAGTTAAATGGGGACCAATGTAGAGAAATGGAGACCAGTATGTAGAAACTGAGTAGCTAAATGGGGACCAATGTAGAGAAATGGAGACCAGTATGAGTAGTTAAATGGGGACCAATGGAGAAACTGAGTAGTTAAATGGGGACCAATGTAGAGAAATGGAGACCAGTATGTAGAAACTGAGTAGTTAAATGGGGATCAATGTAGAGAAATGGAGACCAGTATGTAGAAACTGAGTAGTTAAATGGGGACCAATGTAGAGAAATGGAGACCAGTATGTAGAAACTGAGTAGTTAAATGGGGACCAATGTAGAGAAATGGAGACCAGTACGTAGAAACTGAGTAGTTAAATGGGGATCAATGTAGAGAAATGGAGACCAGTATGTAGAAACTGAGTAGTTAAATGGGGACCAATGTAGAGAAATGGAGACCAGTACGTAGAAACTGAGTAGTTAAATGGGGATCAATGTAGAGAAATGGAGACCAGTACGTAGAAACTGAGTAGTTAAATGGGGATCAATGTAGAGAAATGGAGACCAGTACGTAGAAACTGAGTAGTTACATGGGGATCAATGTAGAGAAATGGAGACCAGTACGTAGAAACTGAGTAGTTAAATGGGGACCAATGTAGAGAAATGGAGACCAGTATGTAGAAACTGAGTAGTTAAATGGGGATCAATGTAGAGAAATGGAGACCAGTATGTAGAAACTGAGTAGTTAAATGGGGATCAATGTAGAGAAATGGAGACCAGTACGTAGAAACTGAGTAGTTAAATGGGGATCAATGTAGAGAAATGGAGACCAGTAATGTAGAAACTGAGTAGTTAAATGGGGATCAATGTAGAGAAATGGAGACCAGTATGTAGAAACTGAGTAGTTAAATGGGGACCAATGTAGAGAAATGGAGACCAGTATGTAGAAACTGAGTAGTTAAATGGGGATCAATGTAGAGAAATGGAGACCAGTATGTAGAAACTGAGTAGTTTAAATGGGGACCAATGTAGAGAAATGGAGACCAGTACGTAGAAACTGAGTAGTTAAATGGGGATCAATGTAGAGAAATGGAGACCAGTACGTAGAAACTGAGTAGTTAAATGGGGACCAATGTAGAGAAAATGGAGACCAGTATGTAGAAACTGAGTAGTTAAATGGGGACCAATGTAGAGAAATGGAGACCAGTACGTAGAAACTGAGTAGTTAAATGGGGACCAATGTAGAGAAATGGAGACCAGTATGTAGAAACTGAGTAGTTAAATGGGGATCAATGTAGAGAAATGGAGACCAGTACGTAGAAACTGAGTAGTTAAATGGGGACCAATGTAGAGAAATGGAGACCAGTACGTAGAAACTGAGTAGTTAAATGGGGATCAATGTAGAGAAATGGAGACCAGTATGTAGAAACTGAGTAGTTAAATGGGGACCAATGTAGAGAAATGGAGACCAGTATGTAGAAACTGAGTAGTTAAATGGGGATCAATGTAGAGAAATGGAGACCAGTATGTAGAAACTGAGTAGTTAAATGGGGATCAATGTAGAGAAATGGAGACCAGTATGTAGAAACTGAGTAGTTAAATGGGGATCAATGTAGAGAAATGGAGACCAGTATGTAGAAACTGAGTAGTTAAATGGGGATCAATGTAGAGAAATGGAGACCAGTATGTAGAAACTGAGTAGTTAAATGGGGACCAATGTAGAGAAATGGAGACCAGTATGTAGAAACTGAGTAGTTAAATGGGGACCAATGTAGAGAAATGGAGACCAGTACGTAGAAACTGAGTAGTTAAATGGGGATCAATGTAGAGAAATGGAGACCAGTATGTAGAAACTGAGTAGTTAAATGGGGACCAATGTAGAGAAATGGAGACCAGTATGTAGAAACTGAGTAGTTAAATGGGGACCAATGTAGAGAAATGGAGACCAGTATGTAGAAACTGAGTAGTTAAATGGGGACCAATGTAGAGAAATGGAGACCAGTATGTAGAAACTGAGTAGTTAAATGGGGACCAATGTAGAGAAATGGAGACCAGTACGTAGAAACTGAGTAGTTAAATGGGGACCAATGTAGAGAAATGGAGACCAGTACGTAGAAACTGAGTAGTTAAATGGGGATCAATGTAGAGAAATGGAGACCAGTACGTAGAAACTGAGTAGTTAAATGGGGATCAATGTGTAGAAACTGAGTAGCTAAATGGGGATCAATGTAGAGAAATGGAGACCAGTATGTAGAAACTGAGTAGTTAAATGGGGATCAATGTAGAGAAATGGAGACCAGTATGTAGAAACTGAGTAGTTAAATGGGGATCAATGTAGAGAAATGGAGACCAGTACGTAGAAACTGAGTAGTTAAATGGGGATCAATGTAGAGAAATGGAGACCAGTATGTAGAAACTGAGTAGTTAAATGGGGATCAATGTAGAGAAATGGAGACCAGTACGTAGAAACTGAGTAGTTAAATGGGGATCAATGTAGAGAAATGGAGACCAGTATGTAGAAACTGAGTAGTTAAATGGGGATCAATGTAGAGAAATGGAGACCAGTACGTAGAAACTGAGTAGTTAAATGGGGACCAATGTAGAGAAATGGAGACCAGTATGTAGAAACTGAGTAGTTAAATGGGGATCAATGTAGAGAAATGGAGACCAGTATGTAGAAACTGAGTAGTTAAATGGGGACCAATGTAGAGAAATGGAGACCAGTATGTAGAAACTGAGTAGTTAAATGGGGACCAATGTAGAGAAATGGAGACCAGTATGTAGAAACTGAGTAGTTAAATGGGGATCAATGTAGAGAAATGGAGACCAGTATGTAGAAACTGAGTAGTTAAATGGGGATCAATGTAGAGAAATGGAGACCAGTATGTAGAAACTGAGTAGTTAAATGGGGACCAATGTAGAGAAATGGAGACCAGTATGTAGAAACTGAGTAGTTAAATGGGGATCAATGTAGAGAAATGGAGACCAGTATGTAGAAACTGAGTAGTTAAATGGGGACCAATGTAGAGAAATGGAGACCAGTATGTAGAAACTGAGTAGTTAAATGGGGATCAATGTAGAGAAATGGAGACCAGTATGTAGAAACTGAGTAGTTAAATGGGGACCAATGTAGAGAAATGGAGACCAGTACGTAGAAACTGAGTAGTTAAATGGGGACCAATGTAGAGAAATGGAGACCAGTATGTAGAAACTGAGTAGTTAAATGGGGACCAATGTAGAGAAATGGAGACCAGTATGTAGAAACTGAGTAGTTAAATGGGGATCAATGTAGAGAAATGGGTATAACTATGTTGGAACTAAGTAGCTTAATGGAAACCAGTGGGGAAAAATGGCTGACTGAATGTGAAGACTCACCAGAACTCTCCATCCTCCATTTTGGAGTTCAACTCATCCTTTTCTGCAGGATCGATCGCATTCCATTCTGAAGAACTGAGAAACACACGCAAATGTGTACAGCGTAGTTGGACACTAGACCATTATTCATTCACTGACTTTAAAATGCACTGTTTTACCTCATAGACATAAAACAGGGTTGCTTCACTGAACAGTTAGTGTATTAATTATAATATGGGGTTATACGTAATAACATAATAAGCCAATCACTTTCTATGGATGTTTTAATGAAGGGTTGTCCAAAGTCCGGCAGACAAATCTTTATCGGCCTGTGGCATCTCTCGTAACAATACATTACTGGTGGCCCGTCGGTACATTGCAATTTTTCCTTCCACCTGACGGTGGCAGCAGTGCATATACATGTGTAGTGCACTTCACCGCTGTGTTAGCAATCCAAGTTATCTAAACCGAAGAGCCGTTTTTATTTTTATGACTTTCGAGAGAGATGGGTGTCCGAATATTTTTCCATAGAGAGAGAGACGCTGGCCGCTTATGCCAAGAGACTACTGCGATAATGAAGGAGTTATATATGAAGAGACATTCTGAAACAAAGCCTGGACGTTATAGTAAATACTCAGGGGACGAAAGGACAGAGACACCGGGTCTCACAGCAGCAACTGTTCTTCAGGGCACGTGGCGCACAGAACATCCTGACCAGAGCAAGTTATGAGGTGGCTATGCTAATTGCTAAGCGGTGAAACTGAGGTGTTTAAACACTCATCCACTCACACCAGCACAACACACACTAACACACCACCACCTCGTCGGTGTCACTGCAGAGAAACCCAACATCAGAGAAAGGTTCTCCACACCATAATAGATTATGTGAGTTAAGAAATATCAGACTTGCTGTTATTGAGTAGAAGTTTGGTGATGCAGTGACTGAGTGATGTACAGTCTACAGGAGAAACTCTGAAGATACTGGATGCAGGAATGTTGTTCAGACAGACTGTTCAGTACGTTGTAACATTGTTTACTCTGTTGATCTCCTGCTAATGCAGTTACGGTCAAATAAATTCATTAGTTAATTAATCATTCATTATGTTGAATGCAGTGTATATATAATTTATGAATAATACTTTTGGAAAGAGAGACCGGCACTTAGGTATTTTGATATTGTCCAATCTGGCGCCCTTGGAAAGAAGTTTGGGCAGCCCTGCTTTAATGAATCAATTCAGTCACATGATCAATCCAACAAATGCCTTTTTTGTAGCAGAGCAGTCATAACTATTAATCTATATATCAGTTCAGTGATAAACAACTGTGTTTTAACGTATAACTGAATTCCAATGGGCAGCAACATAATCACCATATGGAATCTTATATATATATATATATATATATATATATATATATATATATATATATATATATATATATATATATATATATATATATATATATATATATATATATATAGTACATCCTGTTACAGATGTGGATTTTTTTTTTTTAAAACGTGGGGCATGGTTTATTCCATGCCATGTTTTGTTCTCCCACTTTCTCCCTTGATGATAGGACCCGCCTCCTGAGGGTGATAACTTGTTCTGATTGGTGGATCAGATTATGAACTATTGTGTGCATTTAGTTGTGGTGTGAATTCCAGTTGCTGTAAGAATATAATCTTTATCTTGGTTTTCAATATTTCTCATGTTAATTACCTATTGTTGATTACAAGCCTGCAGCTTTGTAGGGGATAAGGCCCGTTTATTTAGATTTTTACATTTTCTCTTGGTTTTTTTAAATAGTTAATTATTTATGTTAATTATTTTGTTTCTGTTAGTTTAGTTAGAGTTATAAAATGAGTTAGTAATGTTTTTTTTTGTTGTTTTGGGCGATAACTTATTCCTGATGCCATTTTTGTGGCACAAAAAAAATGAAACATCCAGGCTTGTATAGTTCATAGTGGTCGTTTGTGTTTGTTTGGAGCCGGGCAGGAGGGACGGGGTTGTCCACCTTATGTCCGGTCTGGCCTAGCCAGCCGTAACACATCTATTTTAAACAAATCAAATCCACGCACTGGACACCTGATGCTGGTCTTATCAAACTGCAAACCTGGCATTAAACTCCTTTCGATGGAAAACTCACTTGTCGCTCCAGGCTCCTGTCCACTCAACTTGCCCCCAGGGGTTCCGGATACGGATCAGCCTTTCTCTGTTACCGCGGAAATCCACCTAACAGCCCCGCACATACAGACGCACGCTTAAATACAGAAGTCACTACATTTAGAAGTGAAGTAATCAACAAATAGCGATGTAGTGCCATGTAAACAAGTGAATTAATCTTATTTGAATAAAAACTTGAACTGAAAGTTTTTGACTGACCTCCCTGAGGGCTGTGACAGAGTAGGCGTGGCCTTTCACCAGCTTCTTGAAAGTGATTGCTTCCATGTCAAAGGCACTAGTAATCTGTGAACACACACACACACACACATTAGCCTGTTAAATGATAGCAGTAGAATATTTTGTAGTATGTTTGAGGTTACAGTGATACCGCTATGTCAGATCATATAGTCTCCACAATCTCCACAAAAGTAACTTTATAGGAGAAAACTTTGAATGTAAGTTCATGCAACAAGATCATTTCTGTCGCCCAGCCCTATATATATATATATATATATATATATACACACATACATAATATATATATATATATATATACACATACATAATATATATATATATATATATATATACACATACATAATATATATATATTACCTTTTTACTTTAAGTGAGAAGTGAAGATATCAAAATAAATAATATCAGAAGATATACAAATGTATTATAGAACATAACACAACTGTATTTCAAATCAATTACACACACTATATATATATATATATATATATATATATATATATATATATATATATATATATATATATATATATATATATATATATATATATATATAGCGTTCTCACTCAAACTCCTACAGTTTTACAAGTTCTATACACGAGCACTTGAAGCTCAAACATCCCGTACAGCTTCATCAACACCGCAGCAGGACAGCACCTGTTTACCTGTTTATCTTATCTTAGTAGATTACTTTAAGATTACTAACACGTGTATCATGTTTCTTTCAGTAGTAGTTACGTTTTCTGTATCTTATTTTATTCTCTCTGCTGGACTGTGACGCCTGCAGTGACCAGATTACTGGCACGTGGGTTAAGCTGCCGCTACGTCTGCACTCTATACTGTGTGCTTCAACCAAACATGAAATAGCTGGAACTCTAGTTCAGCCACCTGATTGGTTTGGAGTGGCGCTATTCTCATTCTCATTGGCTGTTCGTGTTGTCTCTCAAAACATGGACGGAACTTAATTCTGTCAACTATGTCTTATAGTTCTATCGAGGAAACGTTATTCCATATCGTTTTATCGCCCACCCCTATACATACATACATACATACATATATATATATATATATATATATACGGCTTGGAAAAAATTCTGGTTCCATTGACTTACATTGAAAGTAAAGTTAATTTTTGGTCTCTCCTGCGACGATATATATATATATATATATATATATATATATATATATATATAGCATCAATGGCCAATAAAAACAGGCATCTCCAAAGTGGCAACTTTCCAGGAGAGGCCAAAAACTGTCTTTACTTTCAATCCAAGTCAGTTAGTCCATTCATCATGAAATTTTCACACAAAGTACGTAAACATAAAAAACTATATATATAATAAGTAGCTGCAACTAGACAAGTGGTGTTTTTGGTCCATGGGTTTTATCCCAAAAGAACATCATCTTTAGCAAGACCAACACCTTAGGGTTAGTTATAACAAGCCACTTAGCACTTTTCTTTACATAAAGCAGACCAATCACTCCACCGTCCTTATGCCACTCCACCATCCCCTCCTATCCTGTCTGACCTTCAACTGTTAATGTTTACTGCAGTGATGCTGGTGCATAATGAGGAGCTGAAATAAACGAGTGTTGCAGTTAAAACTTTAGAGATAAAAACTGAAACTGAGGAGCGGGGACACTGAGAAACAGTAGGGAGTGAGGGCAAGCATAAGCTCCCTCCGAGTCACATGAAGACACCCACGCTAGCACTGCAGTGATGGAGGAAAGGGAGGGCCATCTTTCCCACAAAGACTTAATGGTTAAGCCACTTACAGAGGTCTTGTTGTGCAAGCGTTTGAGTGTAGGCTCTATCAATACAACAACGTCACGGCCGTCAGTGGGTGGGGGATCAGGAGAACATAACTGGCCTCACTCCCTTTGGGTGGGTAGGATGGCTCCTCCTCCACTATAACTCAGTGCTAGACAATACGGCCACCTACTGAAGCTAAAGTAGCAGAAACAGCGTTCCTCTGCGAGCCTGTTAAGCTTCCCAATGAAGGTGTAATGACTTAAGCCCACACCTTCGAGAGGTGTGTCTTCTAGGCAGTCAGTCTTCTAGGTAAGCAGAGCAAAGCTACTGGTACGTTAGTGGGTAGAGGTTAAGCAGTCAGTCTTCTAGGTAAGCAGAACAAAGCTACTGGTAAGTTAGTGGGCGGCGGTCAGACAGTCAGTTTTCCAGGTAAGCAGAACGAAGCTACTGGTAGGTTAATGGGCGGAGGTTAGACAGTCAGTTTCCCAGGTAAGCAGAACAAAGCTACTGGTAAGTTAGTGAGCAGTCGTGGGCTGGAGGTTAGGGAACCATCGCTGGTTCACTCCCTAGGGCTCACAGGACACGACTGAAGCACCCTTGAGAAAAGCACCTAACTCCCCGGGCACTATGGATAGGGCTGCCCACTGCTCTGGGCAAGTGTGCTCACTGCCCCCTAGTGTGTGTGGGAGTGTTTCACTGCGCAGCAAACTGTCTCATTAATGGCTCAACGGCTGCCTTCCTTCTAGGTACTCACGTCAATGGAGCAGCCCAACAGCGAGCCTCTCTCCAGAGCTTTGGCGATGATGCGATGCAGGTCCCTGGGCGCCTTGCGCAGCTCATACATCTCGGCCACTCCACCGGTGAAGTCTTCAAAGCCCTCGGTGGTGGAGCCTCCTGACAGGGCCTCGTACGATCCATTCAGCCTGGAGACACACATATGCATGCGCTTCATTTATAAAGTTGAAAGGTAAAAGAAGGTAATGCTACTTTGTTTCACAATATTATCTTATTTGAACTAAATATGTCATTTGGTGTTCTAGCTTCTAACTTCAGTAAAACCTGATGTTTTCAATTTTTTAATATTATCATCACTTCACCATCTATACATCCATTTTTCATCTTACTTCTCTCTCTTTCTCTTACTTCGCGTAAGCCTTCTCCAGCAGGGCGCTCCAGAACTCGCTCCCCTCGGCTGAGTGCACAAACATCAGCTCTCCGTCCTTCACCGGCAGCCGGTCGTCGACGACCACGTCCACCCAGTCACCGAACTGCCAGAACTTTGTAGAAACAACAAACAACACTGAACTCAATGAGTTCTGGGATAGAACTTATTCTGAGTTCCCCAGTGGAGATCTTTGTACATTTGTAGAATATATACACTATATGGACAAAAGTATTGGGACACCTATAGGAGCCTTTGTCCCATTCTAAATCCATAAGCACTGATATGGAGTCGGTCCATGCTTAGTAGCTATAACAGCTTCCACTTTTTCTGGAAGCTTTCTCAAGTTTTTGGAGCGTGTCTGTAGGAATTCTTGTCCATTCATCTAGATGGGCATTTGTAAGGTCAGACACTGACGCTGGAGGAGAAGGTCTGGTTGTAGTTCATCCCAGTGGTGTTGGATATGGTTGAGGTTAGAGCTCGGTGTAGGCCAGTCAAGTTCCTACACACCAAACTGTGCCAGCTATTGTGGATCTTGCTTTGTGGAGTGGGACACAGTCAGTCATGCTAAAAAAAACCCTTCCCACAAAGCTGGAAGCAATACAACTGTTTGAAATGTCTTGGTCTGCTGAAGCATTAAGATGTCCCTTCACTGGAATTCAGGGGCCTGAAAAACAACCCCATAGCATTATTTACGTCCTTCTCTTTCTCCCCAACGCCACGGAAACACCTAGTCTGCACGCCACTCCACCACACCATTCCAACACTTGCTACCTTACTTGTCCTGTTGCTTGACCCCATTTCAATCCAGTTTAAACTGATGGACCACATGAGTCTCAAGAATATTCTGGTAGAAAGTTCATCAATGTCTCAATGTCTCGAAACAAGCCAAAGTCATCACCTCTTACTGCACCACCATGAAACGTTTTCGCTGTGCATGACAACCAAGCCAAGCCAACCAAGTCTCCACTTTATCTCAGCTGGATGTGGTTCCAGAGGTTCTATACTTTGTTCAGATGGATATCTTCAAATCTTTCTAGCCACACTTCCACTTATGTTATACTTGTTAATACCTGTAGGTCTTGGAACGTATCTCATGGGTCTGACGTTGGTCTAAACCAGCCTACTCCTGGAAAGACTGATGACGGTCTAGATGGCTCTCCTTCAGTAAACAGTCTCACTGTAGAAGGGTGAATGTCCACTTGTTTGGAGATGTATAACCCTCAGAACCCTTCCCAGATTGATGAGTGACAGCACTTGCTTCTCTGAGGACATGGCTGATGTCCTTTGTTCTGATGCTGAAACGCTCCTAAGGGCTCCTGAGAACACCAAACTGCCAAAAGCTCTTCTATAGAGATAGTCACACCTCTTTGTGACGAACTAATCTTGTGCATTTGATTAGTAACACCAGGCTGCTGATTAAAAAAATGTACTGGGTCAAAATCCATTGCAAACATCTAGAAATAAACCCAGGACACAACTTAAAAGCTGCACAAGCCACCGCTACAGTTATTTAGACTCACAAAAACAGGACATTTCTGTTTGCTTAACACAAAACTATGTGCTTTTGAAGATAAGCTGGGTGGAGACTGAAACCCTGCCAGCCTATAACTCACTAGTTACAGATGCCTACAGCACACATTCCACACTAGTTGACTAGCTGACTGTGGCTGCTGAAATAATTTCGTTTAAAAGTGAGTTCCAGAAATTAACAAGAGTTCATATCCATATCTTATTTTTCTTTCTTTCTTTCTTTCAATCAATATGAATGAATTAATAAGTTAATTACATCATTAAAACACTAGTTCTGGTATGAGTACCTGGAAGTGGAAGATGCCGGCGTAGTTGTCCGTGAAGCTCTGACCGTGAGGCACCACTCTGTGCAGCAGCTTCTCATTTAGAGTGAGAGACCCTATAGCAGCCAACAGCCAGCAGTCACCTGAAAGACGAGAGAGAGAGAGAGAGAGAGAGAGAGAGTAGAATGAGCAGCAACACCCACAGATTCACTGATACTGTTACCATGAAGCTTATTGACTAAATGGCTGCACGTGTTTCTGCATTGTGGCAATTTTTTTTTTTTTATAGCTCTGAAACTTTTTAATATGCAGTTACTCAACCAGTAAATTGTGTTCTTTCAAGATTATTATATCTTATTCAGGATAAGACATAAAAAAATACAACATATAAAAAGAAATATCAGGATTTATAGCCATATATCCAGCGTTTAAGTAAGAGTTGGTATCGGTATCGGTACTCGGTATCGGCAGATACCTGAAAAGCTGGTATCGGTATTGGTATCGGTAAGGAAAAAGTGGTATCGGTGCATCCCTAATTCCCACTTATACATACAAGCATTCATCTTTCATTTACCTCTCAGTTAGAACAGCCATGCAATACAAGCGGTTATTAAAAACAGATCCATATATTTACCCGAAAACCACAGAACGTGATCAACACTATATAATCCCCAACACTATATAATCCCCGTTTCAAGTATTCAGTGTATCCTTAAGTACAGCTTCCATTCTATTTAGGAGCCCACAGCCACACCTCCAAAACTCAATCTCAGAAGCTGGTTTAGTATGTTCTCCTGGGGTGGTCAGTCCACTGTATCTGAGAACAGCAGCAGCAGCTTCTTTGTTTGATGTTTGTGTTTGTATCTCCTTTTCTCAGTGAGGAGCTTCTAGAACAGCTACACATCCTTTCCGATGTGTTGAGTGGGAGGATGGACAGAAACACCTGTAGATGTTTTCAGATCTGAAGCTAGATGTTCTCTCAAAGATCAAAGATCAAAGCTCTAAATGCTGTTTATCTGATTGGTAGTCAACGGGGTCTTGCAATTATTGTAAGGCTTTTTTTTTTCCATCACTCCTTCTTTCTACCCCCTACCTTCCTCTACCTTAAGCACACAGATTTTTTTTATATCCAATTTCACAAACATCTCTTGCAAAAGTGAACCTTTTAACGAATGTTTCACTTTTAAAGGTGACATTGCTACATAGAACTGAACCTCAAACTGTTGTTCCTCCTTAAAGTACAAATCCCATATTCGCTAAAAAGGATGGTACAATGGGCCGATTCCAAAATGTTGCAATCCTGACTTGTTAAGATTTTCCAGTGGAGCAACAGCAACCATCCTGGTGGACCATGTGGAAAAATCTACTGTACTGTGAAGGTAAAATCAGCATTTTTCATTCTTTTCCCAAATAACCACAATGTCAGCGATACATGGTTGATATTCATCTTTAAATGAGGTTCAAGCTCAAGCTCAGTGTTCTGGTTCACCGTAAATGCTTGTACAGGCACTAGAATGACAGCTCCTTTCAGTCTAGGACCGCATCTACCTTCTGTGTAGAGATCAGAGGACTATTTTACATGCTGAATAAATGCATTCAGCTTTAAATAACTGGAATCTTTCTTCTCAGAGCAAAAAGAATGGCTCAGCTACAGGAACACAGTGGAAGATGGGAAAGCATCAGTCTTTCAGTGCCAGTAAGTAACACAATGCAGGAACCTCCAGTCTACTCCATCCATTACGTTCATCTGCAGCGCTTGCATTAGTGTCTGCAGCCATTAGGCAGGTCATCAGTACATACACAGACACAGTGATACACACGAAGACACACACACACACGTGCTGAATCGAATGCACAGAAACCATAACTCAATCACACAGGGCTTCAAACCCCCCCTCAGCAACTCTTACAGTGGAACAACATACATCCTCCTTTAATCGCTGCTGTTGTACTCAGGAAAGATGGACCGATCAGCGTTTTTAAGGGCCGATTCCGATCACTGTGTCTCTCTCTGTATCTCTCTCTTTATATCCCTCACTGTGTCTCTCTCTCTGTATCTCTCTCTTTATATCCCTCACTGTGTCTCTCTCTGTATCTCTCTATTTATATCCCTCACTGTGTCTCTCTCTGTATCTCTCTCTATATATCTCTTACTGTGTCTCTCTTTATATCCCTCACTGTGTCTCTCTCTGTATCTCTCTCTTTATATCCCTCACTGTGTCTCTCTCTGTATCTCTCTCTATATATCTCTTACTGTGTCTCTCTTTATATCCCTCACTGTGTCTCTCTCTGTATCTCTCTCTATATATCTCTTACTGTGTCTCTCTTTATATCCCTCACTGTGTCTCTCTCTGTATCTCTCTCTTTATATCCCTCACTGTGTCTCTCTCTGTATCTCTCTTTATATCCCTCACTGTGTCTCTCTCTGTATCTCTCTCTTTATATCCCTCACTGTGTCTCTCTCTGTATCTCTCTATTTATATCCCTCACTGTGTCTCTCTCTTTATATCCCTCACTGTGTCTCTCTCTGTATCTCTCTCTATATATATCTTACTGTGTCTCTCTTTATATCCCTCACTGTGTCTCTCTCTGTATCTCTCTCTATATATCCCTCACTGTGTCTCTCTCTGTATCTCTCTTTATATCCCTCACTGTGTCTCTCTCTGTATCTCTCTCTTTATATCCCTCACTGTGTCTCTCTCTGTATCTCTCACTGTGTCTCTCTCTTTATATCCCTCACTGTGTCTCTCTCTGTATCTCTCTCTTTATATCCCTCACTGTGTCTCTCTCTGTATCTCTCTCTTTATATCCCTCACTGTGTCTCTCTCTGTATCTCTCTTTATATCCCTCACTGTGTCTCTCTCTGTATCTCTCTCTTTATATCCCTCACTGTGTCTCTCTCTGTATCTCTCACTGTGTCTCTCTCTTTATATCCCTCACTGTGTCTCTCTCTGTATCTCTCTCTTTATATCCCTCACTGTGTCTCTCTCTGTATCTCTCTCTTTATATCCCTCACTGTGTCTCTCTCTTTATATCCCTCACTGTGTCTCTCTCTTTATATCCCTCACTGTGTCTCTCTCTGTATCTCTCTCTTTATGTCCCTCACTGTGTCTCTCTCTGTATCTCTCACTGTGTCTCTCTCTGTATCTCTCTCTTTATATCCCTCACTGTGTCTCTCTCTGTATCTCTCTTTATATCCCTCACTGTGTCTCTCTCTGTATCTCTCTTCTTATATCCCTCACTGTGTCTCTCCATGTATCTCTCTTCTTATATCCCTCACTGTGTCTCTCTCTGTATCTCTCTCTTTATATCCCTCACTGTGTCTCTCTCTGTATCTCTCACTGTGTCTCTCTCTGTATCTCTCTCTTTATATCTCTCACTGTGTCTCTCTCTGTATCTCTCTCTTTATATCTCTCACTGTGTCTCTCTCTGTATCTCTCTCTTTATATCCCTCACTGTGTCTCTCTCTGTATCTCTCACTGTATATCCCTCACTGTGTCTCTCTCTGTATCTCTCACTGTGTCTCTCTCTGTATCTCTCTCTTTATATCCCTCACTGTGTCTCTCTCTTTATATCCCTCACTGTGTCTCTCTCTTTATATCCCTCACTGTGTCTCTCTCTGTATCTCTCTCTTTATATCCCTCACTGTGTCTCTCTCTGTATCTCTCTCTTTATATCCCTCTCTGTATCTCTCTATTTATATCCCTCACTGTGTCTCTCTCTGTATCTCTCTCTTTATATCCCTCACTGTGTCTCTCTCTGTATCTCTCTCTTTATATCCCTCACTGTGTCTCTCTCTGTATCTCTCTTTATATCCCTCACTGTGTCTCTCTCTGTATCTCTCTCTTTATATCCCTCACTGTGTCTCTCTCTGTATCTCTCACTGTGTCTCTCTCTTTATATCCCTCACTGTGTCTCTCTCTGTATCTCTCTCTTTATATCCCTCACTGTGTCTCTCTCTGTATCTCTCTCTTTATATCCCTCACTGTGTCTCTCTCTTTATATCCCTCACTGTGTCTCTCTCTTTATATCCCTCACTGTGTCTCTCTCTGTATCTCTCTTCTTATATCCCTCACTGTGTCTCTCTCTGTATCTCTCACTGTGTCTCTCTCTGTATCTCTCTCTTTATATCCCTCACTGTGTCTCTCTCTGTATCTCTCTTTATATCCCTCACTGTGTCTCTCTCTGTATCTCTCTTCTTATATCCCTCACTGTGTCTCTCCATGTATCTCTCTTCTTATATCCCTCACTGTGTCTCTCTCTGTATCTCTCTCTTTATATCCCTCACTGTGTCTCTCTCTGTATCTCTCACTGTGTCTCTCTCTGTATCTCTCTCTTTATATCTCTCACTGTGTCTCTCTCTGTATCTCTCTCTTTATATCTCTCACTGTGTCTCTCTCTGTATCTCTCTCTTTATATCCCTCACTGTGTCTCTCTCTGTATCTCTCCCTGTATATCCCTCACTGTGTCTCTCTCTGTATCTCTCACTGTGTCTCTCTCTGTATCTCTCTCTGTATATCCCTCACTGTGTCTCTCTCTGTATCTCTCACTGTGTCTCTCTCTGTATCTCTCTTCTTATATCCCTCACTGTGTCTCTCTCTGTATCTCTCTCTTTATATCCCTCACTGTGTCTCTCTCTGTATCTCTCTTTATATCCCTCACTGTGTCTCCCTCTTTATATCCCTCACTGTGTCTCTCTCTGTATCTCTCTTCTTATATCTCTCACTGTGTCTCTCTCTGTATCTCTCTCTATATATCTCTTACTGTGTCTCTCTTTATATCCCTCACCGTGTCTCTCTCTGTATCTCTCTCTCTGTATCTCTCACTGTGTCTCTCTCTTTATATCCCTCACTGTGTCTCTCTCTGTATCTCTCTCTTTATATCCCTCACTGTGTCTCTCTCTGTATCTCTCACTGTGTCTCTCTCTGTATCTCTCTATATATATCTCTTACTGTGTCTCTCTTTATATCCCTCACTGTGTCTCTCTCTGTATCTCTCACTGTGTCTCTCTCTCTGTATCTCTCACTGTGTCTCTCTCTGTATCTCTCTCTATATATCTCTTACTGTGTCTCTCTTTATATCCCTCACTGTGTCTCTCTCTGTATCTCTCACTGTGTCTCTCTCTGTATCTCTCTGTATATATCTCTTACTGTGTCTCTCTTTATATCCCTCACTGTATCTCTCTCTTTATATCCCTCACTGTGTCTCTCTCTCTGTTTTTCTCACAATGTCTCACTGTATCTCTCTCGCTGTATCTCTCATTGTATCTCTCACTGTATCTCTCACCATGTCTTTCACTATGTTTATCTGTATCTCTCACTGTGTCTCTGTATCTCTCACTGCATCTCTCTCTGTATCCCTCTCTCTGTATATTTCACTGTATCTCTCACTGTATCTCTCTTTGTATATATCTCTTTCTGTCTCTTTCACTGTGTCTCTCTCCGTATCTCTCACTGTATTTCTCATTGTGTCTCTCTGTATCTCTCACTGTGTCTCTCTGTGTCTCTTACTGTATCTCTCACTATTTCTCTCTGTATCTCTCTCCCTGTATCTCTCTCTGTGTCTCTTTATCATTTTTAACGAGCTCATATGAAACAGCATAATATTTATAACTAAATTAACAGTAAACAAACAAAGTAAATCAAACAAATATCCCCAATACAGCAATCATTACATTTAGCCCCTTAATTTAAAACAAAAAAAGCTAATTAAATAAATGCAAGTATCGGCCAACCACTGATCACATACTTTGATTAAAAATTGTCCGATACATAGCTGATCGATCCTTCCTTCTCTAGTTTTAATTAATAAAACATAGAATAGTTATAAAAATATTATTATATCAACATTCTAATTTTATATATATTTATATGGATACACCTTAATAAAATGGAAATGGTTGGTGATATTAACTTCCTGTTTGTGGCACATTAGTATATGGGAGGGGGAAAACTTTTCAAGATGGCTGGTGACCATGGTGGCCAACTTTTGATTTTACAATAGAAAAACACATCAAACGTATTGGGAATTTCACAAGAAAAACAACAGTGTGCTTGGTTTTAACGTAACCTTATTCTTTCATGAGTTATTTACAAGTTTCTCTTTGTTTACAGCCATTGACATGTCGCAGAGAAATTGTGTTGATGTAAAGGGTGAAGTTAACAAACAAAACCACCGCTATTGGTCTGACACTAACCCACAATGGATAGATCCCTCCAAGACTGTTGGAACAAAAACATTGATGGTATGGTGTGGTATATGGGGTACAAAGAAAGTGGGGCCATTCTTCATCAATGGAAACCTCAAGGCCACTGGATGCACTGAAGCTGGCACGTTCCCTGAGTTTTTCCAGCAAGATGGTGCACCACCACATTATTGGTGTCAGGTCCAAGCATTCCTAGATGAACACTTTCTTGGAAAGTGGAGTGGTCTTCGTGAATGAATGGTCCCCAAGATCTACTGATCTGACCCCCTTAGACTTTTATCTTTGGGGCCATCTGAAGGCAATTGTCTATGTTGTGAAGATACGAGATGTCCAGCACGTGAAACAACGGATACTGGAAGTCTGTGCTAGCATGTCTCCTGCGGTGTTGCTATCAGTGTGTGAAGAGTGGGAGAAGAGGGTTGCATTGACAATCCAACACAATGGGCAGCACTTTGAACACATTTTATAAGAAACTTGTAAATAACTCATTAAAGAAAAAAGTTACGTTAAGACCAAGGACACCATTGTTTTTCTTGTGGAATTCCCTATTAGTTTGATATGTTACATGACCCTCTTCCCATTGAAAAAACAAAAGTTGGATCCAAAATAGCCAACTTCAAAATGGCCACCATGGTCACCACCCATCTTGAAAAGTTTTCCTCCTCCCATATACTAATGTGCCACAAACGGGAAGTTAATATCACCAACCATTTCCATTTTATTAAGGTGTATCTATATAAATGGCCCACCCTGTATATATATATATATATATATATATATATATATATATATATATATATATATATATATATATATATATATATATATATATATATATATATATATATATACAAAAAGAAAGGGTATGTATTTCCACCTAGTGGTTCAGATAGGAATTGCAGGGACCTGGCCAGAGGGGGTTTCAAGAAGGGCTTCCTATCCAGCATAAAGAGCTAACTGGAAATACAGAGTTTAGACTCATTCACTTAACGCCATCAGCCGGCTCTTGTTTATATACGCAAACAAACACAAACTATCACATACATACACACACCACCATTCAAAAGTTTGGACACACTCACCCAGGTTATTAGCAATAATGTTAGTGAATAATTGTGGAAACATCAAAATTATAAAATTAACATTACTGGAGGAGTCACATGAGCTGCTTTTCTCAATGAAGAAGATCTACATGCTGAGATCTTGTTCTGAAGAACAGTTTTGGGGGTTTTATAGCTTTTTATAGCGTTTTAGAAATATCTTTCAACACATTAAGATCAAAATGTTTTTATAATTCTAAACATTCAGCAAGGTATGTCCAAACTTTTGACTGGTAGCGTATGTGCGTGTGTGTTATTGCCCTTATCAGCCTCAAAACTCAGTGAGCGAAACTAAACAAGCATTCTGTGGTGAAAAGCCTTCAAAGGGATTCCCTGGAACAGCCATGCCTTCAAGCTGCTGAAGCTATTCCAAACAAGAAGAGCTTTCGTTTTCCCTTTACACTTGACGTACACAGACCAGCCCTAACATCAACACCGCCCCCTCATATCTACACTCACTGTCCACTGTATCAGCTCCACTGACCATACAGGAGCTCCACCTACAGACTGTAGTTCATCTGATTCTCTGTACACTTTATTACTCTGTTCTTTAATGATCAGGACCCCAACAGGACCACCACAGACCAGCTACTATTAGAGCGGTGGGTCATTCTCAGAATCAGACAGAGCAGTGCTGCTGCTGGAGTGTTTAAACACTGTGTCCACTCACTGTCCACTCTATTAGACACTCCTACTACTTGCTGGTCCACCTTGTAGATGTAAAGTCAGAGACAGTAGCTCATCTGCTGCTGCACAGCTTCTCTAGTCCTTCATCAGTGGAGACAGGACGCCGCCCACAGGACACTGCTGTCTGGATAGTTTTGGTTGGTGGACTGTTCTCAGTCCAGCAGTGACACTGAGGTGTGTCTGATCCACTCACACCAGCACAACACACACTAACACACCACCACCAGTCTCAGTGTAACTGCAGTGCTGAGAATGATCCTCGCTAATACTACCTGCTCTGTGGTGGTCCTGTGGGGGTCCTGATCATTAAAGAACAGAGTAATAAAGTATACAGAGAATCAGATGAACTACAGTCTGTAGGTGGAGCTCCTGTATGCTCAGTGGAGCTGATACAGTGGACAAGTATCAGATCTGGTTACCTGCAGAAACTCGGAACTACTCACACACAAACTGCAGTACATCCGAACACCAGCAGAGGGCTGCACAAGAGAGGGGGAGTCAGTATGAGGGGGAACAGGCCCATTAGCTCCATCTGGTTTTCTCTTACACTACTATTATAAACAGGCATTTCCATACGCCTACCAAACAGCCAGGTTTTCTAATAGTCAGCGTTGAGCAAGCACAGCGTAGACCTGCTGGGATCCTCCTCCTCCACCCACTTTCACAAACACACGCATTGTCTGAGCCACATAAACACACACACGCACACACACACACACAGGCACATGTAACGAGACTCATGGCACACGGCCACATTTCCCAGAGCTCTCTTGTTCTAAACCACTCCGTCTGTGACTCATCGCTCAGGCAGCGAGCTCTACACACCCCACCCCCAGGAAATAACCACACACACAAACACACACACCTCTGCCTTTCTCTCTCACTCACATAACATTCTTAGAATCTTTGCACTTTCATCCACAGGCTTCACTCTGCGGGTCTAAACGGACCAACTTCTGTGTTTAAAACACGTTAGTCACTCTTTTCCCTCCAGAATTAAACACTATCTGATCACCTTTTTACCACGTGTGCATTAACACAGCACCCCAGTCACACTGGCTACGAATATTCTATATCATCACTGTCCAATGAAAAACCTCCAAAACTCCAACTTAACAGGAGAGACCAAAACCGTTATTTACTTTCAATGCAAGTCAATGGAACCAGAGTTTTTTTCCCAAGCTATTCTGGAGCGTTTCTATTGGTCCATTAGTCATAAAACTTTCACACAATGTAAAATACCTACACACGCTGTCCACTGTATCAGCTCCACTGACCATACAGGAGCTCCACCTACAGACTGTAGCTCATCTGATTCTCTGTATACTTTATTACTCTGTTCTTTAATGATCAGGACCCCCACAGAGCAGCTACTATTAGGAAGGTGGATCATTCTCAGCACTGCAGCGATACGGATGACGTGGTGGTGGTGTGTTAGTGTGTGTTGTGCTGGTATGAGTGGATCAGACACAGCAGTGCTGCTGCTGGAGTGAGAATCGTCCACTAACCAGCAACATCTATCCAACAGTGTCCTGTGGGCGGTGTCCTGTCTCCACTGATGAAGAACTTGAGAAGCTGTGCAGCAGCAGATGATCTACTGTCTCTGACTTTACATCTACAAGGTGGACCAGCAAGTAGTGGGAGTGTCTAATAGAGTGGACGGTGAGTGGACACAGTGTTTAAACACCACCCTCATGTCAGTGTCTCTGCAGTGCTGAGAATGACCCACCTCTCTAATAGTAGCTGGTCTGTGGTGGTCCTGTGGGGGTCCTGATCATTACAGAACAGGGTAATAAAGTATACAGAGAATCAGATGAACTACAGTCTGTAAGTGGAGCTCCTGTATGGTCAGTGGAGCTGATACAGTAGACCACGTGAGTAGATATAAGGAGGTGGTGTTAATGTTATGGCTGATCTGAGTTGTTGACATGGACTATTCAAATACTGGCGGCCTCGAACCAGTTTCCCTAAACTGGTGTGCCATGAAAAGTGAGCGTAAAACAACAGTGTGCGCTCTGGAACACAGAGGAAGTAATTCAACGCTCACCCAGAGCTCCCTGGCAGATGTCTGTCCTTGTGGCTCCACCGACTATGAACTGGGGATTCTCTGTCAGCTCCTGTTAATGAGAACCACAACGAGATGGAGATACAGTCAACATACAACCAGTTCAACTCAAACTGCTGTACTCCTAAAGGCTTCATAGAGAGATCAAGAGAGTTAGAGGAAACCCTCAAGTGTGCATTGTAGCTGTACTCCAGGACCCGTCCCAGAAACATTCTCTTTTAGAGACCAGTTTGTTTTAGATCCTGGGGGCAAATGTTTTCAGATGTTACTGATTGCTATTACTTTTCATCACATCTGCTTAAATAGTGGCTCTCAAGGACTGAAGTGGGAACATCTTGTGCTAAAACACCTCCATATCATGTGGTGTACAAATATCGGCATGAACGTTTCCATATTATAACCCAACGTCATTGAAAAGGGTTAAATGTGGAGATCTTTGCTGCTCATTCTGCCATCAAGCTGTAGCCAGCAGCCATAAAATGCTAATCTACCATTGGTTTGGAGGTCCCTTATTCTAACCGTACGCTAGAAGACTTTTAAAAGACTCTGAAAAGACGTTTAATAGACTAAAGTCTGACACCCTCTCACATTTGAAGACAAGTCACAGACTTTTTAGTCCCAGACTAGTCACAGGCTAGGATTTTGAGATCCCTGGTGGAAGTTTACTGGAGGAGAAACGGTGGAACAATGGAGCAGAAACAGCCCAAAGGAAAAAGACAAGACGCCGTTGTGTCGTGGTATAAATGGGAAGACGCGTCAAGGAGGCACTCTTGCCTGCTCCACCACTCCACCAGTTTCTCCTCCACCTCCTCCCTCCAGTTTCTGAATCCTCGCCAGACTCCCCTACAACTTCTTTACCCGTCAGACGTTCCTGTACTTGCCTCGCGGCTTCCTTTTTGTTGGTGAACAGAGCTCTCCTATTGGTTGTCGTCAATGTTCCTGTCACTGTATACGCGAGCCAAGACTTCAGACTAATGGTAATATTCAATACGGTGGATTGTATCAGAACGCTAGGACGATAAAAAGACCGGCAGTCTTGACCACCTCACACAAAACGATCGACATGGCGCGAGCGCGACTCAACTCTAGCAAGACTTGTGATTTTGTTCCAACATTGGAAATTTGTTTGCGGCAGTAAAAACGATAGAAGGGTCGTTTGGTGTAAGGTCAGTATCAGCTACCCTTTAATAACAGTGATGATGATGTGCATGATCTACAAAACCAGTGAACTGGATTTTCGTCTTCGTAGGTGAACAACAATCCAGTTTTGTTTTGGCAGCCATAGAGTTTCTCTATATTTAGCTGTTTTATCTCAGCTTTCTTTGTGGAGAGGTGTGAACTGTTCACCACAGGGGGATGACATCACCCCTCAATGCTCACAACATCCTCATCTGATAAAAGAGGCGATGGGAAATAAAATATATTGTTTTTTTTACTATATTCATTCATTCATTCATTCATTAAATCAATTCGATTACATCCTGCCAATGGAACGGACACTGGGGGGCCTAACACATGTGGACAGTGGGACGCAGTGGATGGTTCACACCAGAAGTATGTAGGCCTTGGCGACAGGGTGATGTCATCTGATATTGGCGATGACCGAGACGTGACCCGGAGGAGGTTTTCCGGTGTGAGAGAACTGGCTCGTGCTCAGATTGTGATTGGGGATCCGAGAGTTGTAGATGCTTTAGGTTAATGTATTTGGAGAGGTTAGCGGAGATTCAATGTCTGGGAGTCTGCGGGGGCCACAGATCGGTACAGCTGGTCCTCCAGTTCTTGTCTTGTCTGTTTTGTCTCCATATTTCATTGAATATTGCTTAGTATTACTTAATGTGTTTTTTTGAGTAAATCAAGATCAGATTAATGGGAAAATGGATGGATACATATAAAAGTAGTAACACTAAACAGGTAAAATTCATATCCAACTTAAGTTCATATTAAGTAATCCCCCACCCCGTCCCAAGATAATAGGTTCTCGATATTGCCCAGGGATAGATGCATGCCAGTTGTGCAAACGACATACCTGAACTATCGCACGTTAGCCTCAAATTGCGTTGTGGCGTTAGGGAATTAAGTAACAAATGATTTGTGTTTATGGTGTTTTTAATAAAAAATGAAGAAAGTACTTGTGGTGAAGCTCAGATTTTGTCTGTAATTGTTTAATTTCTGAGATTATGGTAGAGAATAGTTAAGGCAAGCAGGCTACACGACGCTGAGCTTCCATGAAAAGCTACAGCCTCGTAGCTTCAGCCCAGACAACGTGTAAACTTAAGACTTCTATCTGAACCGTCAGGTTGTTGGGATATTAAAATAAGCCCTGATCTTCCAGCTGGGATCAGGACACGCCCAGTCAGTGATAGTGATCCTGTGACTCACTGGAGGTCTCTTCCACGTCACGCCGCGGGTTTTGGAGGAATGTGGGGCGAGCTCTTTGAAGCCTAGTGACGACGGCTGGGCGGGGAAGCAGGGGTCCACAAACAGCTGGCCGCTCTCCAGGCTCTCCTGCTTCAGGGCCTCGTAGTCCTGGTTGCAGAAGCGCAGCGCTCGCTCGTTGGAGCCCACGCCCTCCGCCTGCAGCCTCTCGCGCTGAATCCTCGCTGACATCCCACCAAACAAGTCCATACTGCAACAACGCACATACAAAACATAAGGCTGTCAGAGAGAGCGAGGGGGGGGAGAGAGAGAGAGAGAGAGAGAGAGAGAGAGAGAGAGAGAGAGAGAGAGAGAGAGTAAAAGAGAGAAAGTGTGAGAGAAACAGAGAAACAGAGAGTAAGAGAGAGAGAGAGAGACAGAGAGTAAGAGAGAGAGAGAGAGAGAGAGATACAGAGATAGAGAGAAACAGAAAGAGTAAAAGAGAGAAAGTGTGAGAGAAACAGAGAAACAGAGAGAGTAAGAGAGAGAGAGAGAGACAGAGAGTAAGAGAGAGAGAGAGAGAGAGAGAGAAAGAGACAGAGCAAAAGAGAGAAAGTAAAAGAGTAAGAAAGAGAGTAGGAAAGAAGGGGAGAGAGTCAGAAAGAGAGAGATACAGAGAGAGAGAGAGCGCGATAGAAAGAGAGATACAGAGAGAGAGAGAGAGCGCGAGAGAAAGAGAGATACAGAGAGAGAGGGAGGGCGAGAGAGAGATACAAAGAGAGATGGAGGACTAGAGAGAGGGTGAGAGAGGGCGAGAGAGAGAGACAGAGAAAGAGAGGACAAGAGAGAGGAAGAGACAGAGAGACACAGAGAGAGAGAGAGGGCGAGAGAGAGGGCGAGAGAGAGAGAGAGAGAGAGAGAGGGTGAGAAAGGACGAGAGAGAGGGAGAGAGATGGACAGAGAGTGCGAGTGAGAGAGAGAGAGATACAGAGAGAGAAGGAGAGGCTGAGAGAGAGAGGAGAGAGAGAGAAGAGGAGAGAGAGAGAGTGAGAGAGAGAGGAGAGAGAGGAAAGAGAGAGAGGAGAGGGAAAGAGAGAGAGAGAAGAGAGGCGAGAGAGAGCGAGAGAGAGAGAGAGGAGAGAGAGAGTGGAGAGAGAGAGAGAGAGAGGGAGAAGAGAGAGTGAGAGGAGGAGAGAGAGAGAGAGAGGGCGAGAGGAGAGAGAGAGAGGAGAGAGAGAGAGAGGGAGAGAGAGAGAGGGATGAGAGAGGAGGGGAGAGAGAGAGAGAGAGAGAGAGAGAGCGAGAGAGAGAGAGAGAGAGAGAGAGAGAGAGAGAGAGAGAGACACTTTAGCCAGTGATGAGGGGAAGCTTTTACAGCCTCAGCCACATAACAGAGCGGTCAGTCATTAGAGATACAGCAGCACTCAGGTCAGAGGGAGCTGTCAGTAGAACATGCAGAGATAAACTATCGCAGCCCACAGCCAGGAGAAACAGACCTGAGCATCAACACAGACATCCATATGAAACGCTCGGCATATATTAATGCAGCAAAGCCACAGAGTTTTAATCAAACAGTTATTTCAATAAAAAAAATATAAAACATATAAAATATTTTTATTATTCAAAAACCCCTCAATACAACCTCAGATCATCTTAAACCAGAATTTAGTTATTACTGACGTTAATAAGACGTTAACACATCAAGACTGCCGATTCTAAAACATGTTTTTGGGCTCACTCATGCAAAGACTGACTACTAGGACACTGAAACTCAGTAGAAAGTGACAGAAACCGTCTAGTTTTGGAAATAAGTAAGCAGCGATACCTATTTTTCCCTTTCAATACGCATAACTAATACTGATATTTACACAATCTAACCAAACTAGATTAAAAGTCCTGATAATTACGATAAATCCACTTCTTTTAACGCTTATTTTGGGAAAACAGCAACAAATTTACTTGCAGTATAGTTATATACACTAGGGCTGTGTATTGGCAAGAACCTAGAGATACAATACGTAATGTGATACAGCGGTCACAATATTATATATCGTGATATATTGCGATACTACAAAGTAATATATTGCAAACCTATTAACAGGTCTGCCAAACCTTACAATAGCATTGCACCCTTGTGCTGCTTGATAATGTTGGAGTGGAGCTGAAAATGGATTACAACACTGCCACCCAGTGGTCATATATATATATATATAGACTTGTGAGTGTTGCTTCACATCCAAATCTCAAGTGATTTGTCCCATATGTGCGATTATATCTCTGATCGTGATAAGTGTTATAGTCATTCACAGTAGCAGCGTTTAAGCTGTGGATTTTTCGGCTCGGCTCAAGACCAGGACGGTACTGCTGACGGACTGAGGTGCGTGCATTAGCCCTGTTTACAGTGCGCCTCTGTCAGTCAGCTGCTATGCTATGGGCTAAACCAAAGCTAAAGGGTACTGACAGCCATTTTAAAGACTAAATATTTCTAATCAAATGGTTTTTATGCTAACTGAATCCTAAATATGTACATGCATCAGCCCTGAAAGAGTGAGTCACATAACGATTCACATAACGTGCCTCAGCATCATTTCGATGCAACGTCACCGGACCGCTCAGCACGCTTGGAGCAGAACCCCCAATTCTGTTACGTTAACTAATGGACGCCTGTGTTGGTTGGCATCATGCTACCATCTCATCCTACCAACTCTGAGAAAGTGAAGACTATAACGCTCTCCTGGGCTCCAAGGCTATGGGTGTCGCTAGTATTACCGGGGATTGAGCTTGTGGTCTTTTGACAGTAGAGCCAACACAACCAATTCAGGAGGATGTTACTGGACCAAGCGACCATTTGCTTCTCTTGAGTACTATTGCTATGTCTATCAAACATTCAGCACCATCCTTAGCACTCATAAAACTCTAGACACTGAAATGTTAAACAGCAAGGACAAATTTGAATCACACCGAAGAGCCCAAAGTACTTTTACTATTCAAAAACTGGACACAAGCTGTCAAAATCTTGAAAAATAGACATGAATCAAACAAGGGAAGGGTTTAGCGACTGGGCTGGGATAGACAGGGAGATGGTCTGTTTGAATAGGGCTTTAATTCGTTACAGTGTGGATTGCATGCCTGGAAAAAGTGGCCTGCTGAGCTGATCAGTGCCTGTTGAGCAGATAATGAGAGTCAGCGAGATCATACAGGACAGCCAGCCTGGCTGATGTTAACAGGAAGCTCCAAACCACAGGCTAAAAAGAGCTGTGTGGGCGAACGAGTATACCTGCAGTTCCTCGTCACAGTCGGAGGCTTGAGGAGACAGAGAGTCTAGTTCAGCACAGAAACAAACATTATCAGATCAGAAATAAACAACAAAATCAGACATAAAGTAATAAACCAGCTGACTGCATAACTACTATAACCAGCTTTGCTTAATGTTGTTCCTGTGTTGTCACATGGCTAGACGCTACTGTTGTACTGTTTACACTTATTGAAACACGATGCACTTCCTATCACTGAGGTTTCACTTGATAATTAGTGGTGAGTGATGAGACAACATGTATTATATCATCAGGTAAAAAGTAGGGGTGTGTTTTGAAAAATCGATTTTTCGATTCATATCAATCTTCATTTGAATAATCCGATATCCATTCGTATAAACCAGAGATCGACCTTAAAAATTAGTTAACATCAGTTAAGCATGGCTGGAGCACAAGTGAAGGCGCCCCAGAACTTGTCTGGCTACATTTTGGATTCAGAAACCAGGACGGTATATAAACATATAAACACTAATGTTTTTAGTAATGGTAGGTTGAGTGTTCCTTGAACATTTACCACATTAGTTCTCCGAAAATCTCTTTTTATATTCAAACAAAACATATTATTGTAACTGAAATATCCCTAAATTAATCAATATTAAATTGAATCGAATCGAATCGGAAATCGAATTGGGATTGAATTGATCAGGGAAATCAGTGGCGATACCCAGCCCTAGTAAAAACACATTTTACCACCCATTGGAGGTAAAAAGCCAAAGAGCAAAGTCAAAAGCCAGGGGACCAATGTGGTCAGGTTGACAATTTAATACTAATTCTGCAATGACGTAACCTTACCAGGCTAGCAACCAACTGTTCAGTAAAGTCAGTGCTTAATTAGCCAGTATGCACTGTGTTGGGGAGTCTGTTGTAATAGAAGTACTGCAGCTACATGCAGGGTAAGCTATGGTGGGCTGCGTTTGAAACTGGTGGGTTGTTTTCTAATGCTTTTGCTATGAGTATTGAAGTACTGAAGCCATTTTCATGTCCCTGGGATATATTTTTATGGCTGGGATTTTTTTTATAGCGCCTTTTTCAAACACAAGATCAGCTGACAAGAGCGAGGAACACACTGGAGCACACAAATACAGCCCAACCACCTTGAGTGTGTTTATATACACAAGTCACATTATTAATACGACTTCCTACTTTCGAAGGCAGCAGCGTGTAGGCGGCAGCGCTCTGGTCTGGGGAATGCTTTCGTGGCATTCTCTGGACTCACTCATCCATGTGGAAGACACTCTCAACTGGTGTGGGTATGAATCCAACCTTGCAGATCACGTACACTATACATGCTGATTGTCTTCTCTGGGGCAAATGGGATCGGCCAGCAAGTCACGCAGGTAGGAATGTCCCAGAGTGGTTGGAAGAGCTGATTGAGACTTCCAAGACTTCCCCCTAATTCCCTAGACTTGAACCCACTTCAGCATCTGTGGGATCATCTGATCATGGGACGTGCCCTCCAGCAGCTGTGGGACCTTATTGAGTCTCCCATGACGTCTAGCTGCTGTCCGTGCTGCATATGTTGGTCCCTCTGGATATTAGCTGGTCATAATAATGTGACTCGACTGTGTATTTAATATTAAAAATGGTTAAATAGGGCGTAAAGGCTAAGCACCAGCTAATATGAAAATGGCAAACACATAAATAGGTTGGAGTTTGAGATCCTAACTTGTTTAGCTCCGCCCACTGTTCAGAAACTGCCGTAGACGTTATGCGTGTGACGTAGACGGTGGACTACAACACTAGAAGATGTACTTATGGTAATACACAATGACAGAAAGGTGGTGTTTTTGGTTGAAGTAATTGGATGTACAGTGGGACCCTCGTGCACAAACGGCCCGAAGACCACCAAATATCTAGAAAGTGGGCTAAATCTGTCAATTTTACACGGGCACATTGAAAAGGACCGTCCTGTCACTCCATCATCTGTAGATCATTACACGCCTGAAGATTATCACAGCTATGGGACGTAGGCTTACACGACGACTGGATCTTAATCTGACGCTGTTCAACAATATGGGCTTTAGCTGATGTTAGCTAACGTTAGCTTCACTTGCTAAGATCGGCGGTTATGCTAAGCTAACGTAGTTCAGTTATGAAGATTTATAGAGTCGTATGAGAGCGAGTTCTGCTTTAACCATATTCACAACAATATCTGTACCTCTATATCTGAGTTTAGCTGGTTGCTAGGCTGTTTTCATCAATACTGTTTGTTATTTAGCTACTGTTTACTCTCAGGATGAGCTGCTGTTGTGAGTGTGGTTGGACTAAAAGTATCAGGACTAAGTGATATGGTGGTCTAAAAGTATTAGGACTAAGTGATATGGTGGTCTATTTCTACATTACAGCTCTTTCACATTTAAATTCAGAAAAATCATCAGAATCTGAAGAAGCAGCTCTGGAACGTTCTCAGTCCCAGTCAGTCATAGTGCTGTTGTACTGCTGAGCTGTTCACTGTTGTCCACCAGTGACGTCACACAGCATCATCTAATTTAAAGCAAATTCATTTTATTTTAAGTCATGTTTATATATTTTCAGCATCTAAAACAATGGGGGGGTCCATAAGTGGTGCTTAGCCTTTAATGTATAAAACCATGTTGTGCACTCAGTTTGGACTCAGTTTGCCTGGTTATACGTTTCTATTATGGAACCCTCTAATTATCTCCTTCAATCTGAAGAACCCTGCAGTGTTCGTGGTTCCATACAGCACCATTTTCTTTACCTTTGAAGAACCTTTGACCTTTGTGTGCACACCGTCAACCAGAACTGTCTGCCATCAAATGCAACACATTAAACATGCAGACGTTTACAACATTCCTATCACCCCCCATGATGAACAACGAGGACTGCCCCCCACCCCCCAATGACCACGCTCAATCTGTCAGGGTAAGGATGGGAGACTACAGGCTGTGGTCACAGATAGTGCTATCTCTTGCTGGTCAGTCTTTGAGGGAAATCAATGCAGGACTATGTGAATCAGCACTTTAATGCTGATGTGGGTGTGTGTGTGAGAGAGAGAGAGAGAGAGAGAGAGAGAGAGAGAGAGAGAGAGAGAGAATGAAAGAGGCTGCTTTCAGAGACAGAGGCCACAGAGTTTCACAAGAGATCAGATCACACACACACACGCCAACAAACACAGAGCCCATCACACCCATAACACACTTTCCTAAGAGTGTGGGTCACTGTCTGTTACTGCATGCCAGCAATGACACAGCAGTACAGAATGAGCGCGAGCGGGTCGGTCGGATTTCCCCGGTCCACCTTAAATGGTGCAGCATGACTGCGTATTTAAGGTGGACCGGGAAAGTAATTAAAACCAGCCGCTGGCGAACTGGTTACTAACTTCAGCCTCGTCAACTGTTGACCAAGTCAGCTTCCCAGCCCTGTTTACCTGACATGAATATGAGGATCCGTTAGCTAAAGAGCTAACGCAGCCAGACCGTGTACAGGTGCTAAATAATTCATAAGCCTTCTGCAACAATATGACTGAAGTGTGGACAGTTACTGAAGCGACGGTGCGGTGTTTTGTCCATTTATCTCCAGCTATAAGGACACATATGATAAAAGTAACGAGCTACATGGAGTCATAAACGATGATATGCTGTATTAATGAGGCTGAACGGAGCAGCGACCGTTAGGTTTGTGTGGTGAGGCTGTGAGGACGGAGTTAGCACGCTCGGCTAACGGCTTTAACTCCCTTTCTGTAACGCTGACGGCCGATAGCGACGATATGAACACTTCTAAAGTGAAGTTGTGCAGACTTACCACTGTTTATCCCGCTGACCAGCTCTCCCGAGGCGAGGCTTGTGGAGGGAGTGCGGAGGAGGAGGAGGATGGGAGAGAATGAAGTCATCAAAACACAGAAATCAGCGGACTGCAGTCAGCTGCCCAGCCCTTGGAGGCGGGGCTACAGAATGATTGACAGCAGAACAATGTACACGCGCAGCCAGGTGCTGGAGGCGGGGCTAAAGAATGATTGGCAGGACGAAGTACACGCACACAGATCTTGAAGGCGGGGCTAAAGAATGATTGGAAGGACGAGGTACGTATACACACACACACACACACACACACACGCGGCCAGGAGGCAAGGCTACCGAATGATTGGCAGGACGAAAGTACACACGCAGTCCGTGCTGGAGGCGTGGCTAAAGAATGATTGGCAGGACAAGGTACATACAAACACACACACACACACACACACACACACACACACACACACGCGCGGACTGGAGGCGTGGCTAAAGAATGATTGGCAGGACGAGGTACGTGTACACACACACACACACACACACACACACACACACAGGGCCTGGAGGCGGGTCTAACGAATGATTGGCAGGACGAAAGTGCACACGCAGTCCGTGATGGAGGCGTGGCTAAAGAATGATTGGCAGGACAAGGTACATACAAACACACACACACACGCGGACTGGAGGCGTGGCTAAAGAATGATTGGCAGGACGAGGTACGTGTACACACACACACACACACACACACAAACACACACACACACACACACACACACACACACACACACACACACACACGCGGACTGGAGGCGTGGCTAAAGAATGATTGGCAGGACGAGGTACGTGTACACACACACACACACACACAAACACACACACACACACACACACACACACACACACACACAGGGCCTGGAGGCGGGTCTAACGAATGATTGGCAGGACGAAAGTGCACACGCAGTCCGTGATGGAGGCGTGGCTAAAGAATGATTGGCAGGACGAGGTACACACACACACACACACACACGTCCTGGAGGCGGGTCTAAAAAAGTGACTGACAGCAAAGCGCTTACACTGACAATCCATTAGAAGCAGAGCTAGGGGGCGGGGCTTTCATCGGACTGATTATGTGTTGCTGACCCTGATCCGCCCTTGAAGGCGGGGCTTTAAAGGGATGCCAAACAGTAAAGAGAGTCATACTGGCCAGCCCGTAAGGGCGGGGTTTAGCAGTGATTGACAGACAGTCAGAGACATTCAAGTTGTGCCTGACTGGTATTAAATCCTGCCTTAACTCCAGCATTCCGAGGCAGGAAGGCACAGAGTCACATCTGTAAGGATTTCTCAGCCGGGCAGCTTGAAACCAAAGACGAAGACTTTCCACCTGAGAAATCCGGCTCTCCTTCCTTAGTAGCGTATCCCATAATCCTTGCGTCAGCAGGAAAATGAATTCTGAATTCTATTCTATTCTTAGCTAACCAGCTACTGTGTTCTTGGAGTACTGCTGCAAATGTAAAGCAACCCAAAGGGGAACTCCACCAATTTTTCGAAAAGTCTACATAACTGTTAAAATGTCAACAATGTGATTCGAAGTGGTCTGGTTTTAAACGGTCCCTATTATGATAACGTGCGGTGGGCACAGGAATTCTGAAGAGCTAATTGCCCCCTTTTTGTACACACAAAAACTCAGAAGACTGTGTAGGTTGACCAGAGGTTTTGGCTCATTTGTGTAGTTAATATCGGGACGCCTGGGTCCTAATAGGAGCACTGTAAAGAAATCAGTAAATAAATTAACCACTTTGAATTACTGTTTACAGCTCAAGGACTGAACTATTTTTTTAAAGCTGGTGGACTTCCCCTTTGAGCTGCACTTAGATGGCCAGTGAATGAACCTGGCTTTTTAAAACACTAGAGCTTCTCTCTGTGAGGCGAACATTTATCTATCTATCTATTATCTTCCGCTTTATCCCACTAGTTGGGATCACTTGGGGCTGGAGCCAATCCCAGGGTGAAGGCGGGGGTACACCATGGGGGTCCCCTGTTCATCGCATGGCCAACACACTCACACTCACCTACGGGCAGTTTAGAGTGAGTGGTCAACCTAACATGCATGTGTTTAGACTGTGGGAGGAAACCGGAGGACCCGGAGGAACCCACTCAAGCAAGGGGAGAACATACACCCTCCACACAGAACCACCCAGACCGGGAATCCCACCCAGATCATCTTACTGTGAGGAGACAGTGCTGACCAAGTTCAACATCTTCTCAATATCTTGTGTGTATCGTCTCAAAACCTTCATCCCAAAGCCTCCTTCTAAGGAGCAGCAAGGCACCAAGACAGCAGCATTCAGTTTGGGACACAGCCTCATGCTGCTCTGCCCTTGGAGGCGGGGCTAAGGCATTATTTCCACAGCCCCTGCTGGTGGACCCCAAAAACCTGAGACAGTAATGGCTTAAAAACATGTTTAATGGGTCTTAAAGTGAATGACATGGCATTACATTAGTGGTTACAGGAAGACTTTCTACCACCAGTGTACATAATAAACCCCCCCACACACATACCATATAATCACAAAAACTAATTCATGCACTCATAATTTCAAAAGTAAACAAAGCCAGCAGGTACATTTGGCCAATAGCAGATATACTATGAAACATCTTAATCTCTCAGTGGCACCTACGACTGCACATCCATTCTATTCTACCTTCTATGAATTCCTGGAATGACATCACACACTATAATTATTATTTTTATTATTAAGCCTGAAAACACAATTGCACATGTTCCACTCGGAAGCTCATCAGACCACCTGAATCGAGTAAAACAGCTTCCTAGTTTAGGTACAGGGCTTTTCTCATAATGACAACAAGACAACATCATTAAAATATCACAGAGTGTTGCTCACGTACAGACCTGTTACAGTATAAATGTAGTTTCATACATTCCAAATTGCTTTGACACAAATCTCAAGCCCCCCTCCTCCAGATTCCCAGTTCACACTCCAGACTGGTCTGTATATAAACCGTAGCCAAAAGTTGTATTTATCAATACTGAGTAACGTAAACACCAACGAACTTGAATCTAATCGGATTTCTACTGCAGGCACTCAGCACTGGGGTATTATGGCCCGTTCGGGTTTGTGGTAACTGTTCTGGAAATACGAGCGCAGGACGTGTGTCTAAGCAATTGAGAATGGTCAATAACCAAGTCTTAACCTGTCCACTGTCTTCGGGGGGACCTCGTTTAGATCATGGTTAAGCACAGCCACTGAAAAACAAGACAGCAGAAAGAGAGGAGGTCATTCAAAGGAACCGCACAGAGAGTTCCATGGTAGTGAACTGCGGCGCTCCGCTGTGGGACTAACCTGAGTCAGGTCCATCTCTATGGAGCCGGAGTTGTGCGCGTCTATCTTCTTAAACATTCCTGAAATTGAGAAAAGGAGGAAACAAAATTCAAACTGGAAACGTGCAGTTCCTGAAGGAATGGATGCGTAGTTTAAGCAGTGCGAGGAACGAGGGATGAATAAACGACAAGTAGAGGAGTGCGGGTCAGTGTGTTTGGGGATCAGCTCTGAGTGAGTACAGGCAGTTTGGAGGCTGTAGGTTAAACAAAACCATGATGTTTGGGTGGGCTTAAAAAACAATGGGACCCTATGGGAGGAACGAGGGATGAATAAACAACAAGTAGAGGAGTGTGGGTCAGTGTGTTTTGGGGAGTACAGGCAGTTTGGAGGCTGTAGGTTTAACGAAACCATGATGTTTGTGTTCGGCCAAAAATCAATGGGACCCTATGGGAGAAACGAGGGATGAATAAACGACAAGTAGAGGAGTGCGGGTCAGTGTGTTTGGGGATCAGCTCTGAGTGAGTACAGCAGTTTGGAGGCTGTAGGTTAAACAAAACCATGATGTTTGGGTGGGCTTTAAAAACAATGGGACCCTATGGGAGGAACGAGGGATGAATAAACAACAAGTAGAGGAGTGTGGGTCAGTGTGTTTTGGGGAGTACAGGCAGTTTGGGAGGCTGTAGGTTTAACGAAACCATGATGTTTGTGTTCGGCCAAAAATCAATGGGACCCTGTGGGAGAAACGAGGGATGAATAAACAACAAGTAGAGGAGTGCGGGTCAGTGTGTTTGGGGATCAGCTCTGAGTGAGTACAGGCAGTTTGGAGGCTGTAGGTTAAACAAAACCATGATGTTTGGGTGGGCTTAAAAAACAATGGGGACCCTATGGGAGGAACGAGGGATGAATAAACAACAAGTAGAGGAGTGTGGGTCAGTGTGTTTTGGGAGTACAGGCAGTTTGGAGGCTGTAGGTTTAACGAAACCATGATGTTTGTGTTCGGCCAAAAAACAATGGGACCCTATGGGAGAAACGAGGGATGAATAAACGACAAGTAGAGGAGTGGGGGTCAGTGTGTTTGGGGATCAGCTCTGAGTGAGTACAGGCAGTTTGGAGGCTGTAGGTTAAACAAAACCATGATGTTTGGGTGGGCTTAAAAAACAATGGGACCCTATGGGAGGAACGAGGGATGAATAAACAACAAGTAGAGGAGTGCGGGTCAGTGTGTTTTGGGGAGTACAGGCAGTTTGGAGGCTGTAGGTTTAACGAAACCATGATGTTTGTGTTCGGCCAAAAATCAATGGGACCCTGTGGGAGAAACGAGGGATGAATAAACAACAAGTAGAGGAGTGCGGGTCAGTGTGTTTGGGGATCAGCTCTGAGTGAGTACAGGCAGTTTGGAGGCTGTAGGTTAAACAAAACCATGATGTTTGGGTGGGCTTAAAAAACAATGGGACCCTATGGGAGGAACGAAGGATGAATAAACAACAAGTAGAGGAGTGTGGGTCAGTGTGTTTTGGGGAGTACAGGCAGTTTGGAGGCTGTAGGTTTAACGAAACCATGATGTTTGTGTTCGGCCAAAAATCAATGGGACCCTGTGGGAGAAACGAGGGATGAATAAACGACAAGTAGAGGAGTGCAGGTCAGTGTGTTTGGGGATCAGCTCTGAGTGAGTACAGGCAGTTTGGAGGCTGTAGGTTAAACAAAACCATGATGTTTGGGTGGGCTTAATAAACAATGGGACCCTATGGGAGGAACGAGGGATGAATAAACAACAAGTAGAGGAGTGTGGGTCAGTGTTTTTTTTTTGGGAGTACAGGCAGTTTGGAGGCTGTAGGTTTAACGAAACCATGATGTTTGTGTTCGGCCAAAAATCAATGGGACCCTATGGGAGAAACGAGGGATGAATAAACGACAAGTAGAGGAGTGCAGGTCAGTGTGTTTGGGGATCAGCTCTGAGTGAGTACAGGCAGTTTGGAGGCTGTAGGTTAAACAAAACCATGATGTTTGGGTGGGCTTAATAAACAATGGGACCCTATGGGAGGAACGAGGGATGAATAAACAACAAGTAGAGGAGTGTGGGTCAGTGTTTTTTTTTGGGAGTACAGGCAGTTTGGAGGCTGTAGGTTTAACGAAACCATGATGTTTGTGTTCGGCCAAAAATCAATGGGACCCTATGGGAGAAACGAGGGATGAATAAACGACAAGTAGAGGAGTGTGGGTCAGTATGTTTTGGGGAGTACAGGCAGTTTGGAGGCTGTAGGTTTAATGAAACCATGATGTTTGGGTGGGCTTGAAAATGAATGGGACCCTATGGGAGGAACGAGGGATGAATAAACGACAAGTAGAGGAGTGCGGGTCAGTATGTTTTGGGGAGTACAGGCAGTTTGGAGGCTGTAGGTTTAATGAAACCATGATGTTTGGGTGGGCTTGAAAATGAATGGGACCCTATGGGAGGAACGAGGGATGAATAAACGACAAGTAGAGGAGTGCGGGTCAGTATGTTTTGGGGAGTACAGGCAGTTTGGAGGCTGTAGGTTTAATGAAACCATGATGTTTGGGTGGGCTTGAAAATGAATGGGACCCTATGGGAGGAACGAGGGATGAATAAACGACAAGTAGAGGAGTGCGGGTCAGTATGTTTTGGGGAGTACAGGCAGTTTGGAGGCTGTAGGTTTAATGAAACCATGATGTTTGTGTTTGGCCGAAAATCAAAGGGACCTTATGGGAGGAACGAGGGATGAATAAACAACAAATAAACGAGTGCGGGTCAGTATGCCTGTGGATCAGAGCTCGGGGGTCTCCCCTGAGTGAGCACGTACAGTTTGGAGGCTGTAGGTTGAACAAAACCATGTTTGAGTGTGTGCAAAAACGAATGGGACTCTATGGGGGGGAAAAAAAGAGGAATGAAAAAAGAGGACAAACAGACGAGTGTGTGTTGAACCAACACTGCAGTCGTGGTCGGGGGTCTGCCCTGAGTCAGCGTATGCAACCTGGTGTCTGTGGGTCGAGCAGAAGTTCCTTAATTCGCTGGGTACATTTCCATCCCATTCATTCTCTATGGGACAAGAATCAGACAGTCATACTGGAAAAGCTGCTGGACGAGTTGCGCAGCAAAGATCCGGCAGAATAATAATAATTAGAGACGGACCAATCAGCGCTTTAGAGTCCGATTCCGATCGCCAATCACCTTTCAACATGATCAGCTGATAGCCAATACCGATCGAGGGCGGGGCTATATACCACAGCAGGACTACATGTAGTTATTAGTGTAAGCAAGTCATAAAACATGATCTAAACTGGTTTATTACCATTTTTAACGAGCTCATATGAAACAGCATAATATTTTAAACTAAATGATCAGTAAATAAACAAAGTAAATCAAACAAATATCTCCAAAACGGCAATAATTACATTTAGACCCTTAATTTATTAGTTAATTTATTTTTATTATTATTTTAAACTAAATCTGTAATCATTAATCTAGAATTGCTGCTGCTGTTCTGTTAGTACCGGTCAGATCTGGTCTGGGCTCTGCTGTTTGCTGATACTCACTGTATTCAGTCGTGTGGTGTACTCTAAAGGCGTATCAGATTATAATATTAATAATTTTTTATTATTATCTATTAGTATATTATATTATATTATTATTATATATAAGATTATCATACCATATTCATATCATTTTTATATACTTGAATCAGATGTAAATAGAGGGTGTTTTGATTTAGTTCTGAATATGGAACGAATATTTCATAGGTTGAGGACACTCCTCGCGTGACCACCCGCCCTCTTCTTATTGGATAGACGGATTGCGTTGGCCGGATGGGACGGAGCAGAGTAAATGCAGCTTAACAAGCTGCCAGACGGACGATGTTTTCTATCCGGACATGCCGTGAATGCTATAAACTGTTCTCGTGAGGCCGTCGCTTTAGTCAGTCTGTGGAAAATGAAAGGGTATGTGTTTCCACCTAGTGGTTCAGATAGGAATTGCAGGGAGCTGGCCGGAGGGGGTTTCAATGAAACGCTAGCTGGAAATACAGAAATTAAGCTCGTTGGTTTAACGCCATCGATTGGATCTCGGATCGGCTAAATTGGAGAAATATCGGCCGATCGCATATTTTGCTTAAAAATCGGCCGATACATAGCCGATCGATCTTTTCATCTATAATAATAATAATAATAATAATAATAATAATACTAAAAAGAAAAGACGAGAATGAAAGAGAACCATAATAAATAAATAGGGATGTAACGATTTACTCGACAATCTAATTTCACTTTTTTTTTTTTTTTTACTAAGTCAAACCGAACACAAATGATGACTGACCAAGTTTCCTTATTTGTTTATAAAATAAATAAACTACCAAATGCTGTAAATCTTAACTGTATGAAAGTAAACTGAAGTGAATACGGGCTCATAAACAGTGGCTATGTTTACATGCAGAGATTTTCTCCAATCCGATTGAATCAATTCTGATTCTAGATTAAGACTGAGGTGTTTATATGCTCTCCCTTTGGTCTGTGTATTGGCAAGAACCTGGCGATACAATACGTATGATGATACAGCGGTCACGATTCAATATATCGCAATATATTGCGATACTGTAAGTAAAGTGATTTATTTGGTTATTTTTCAAATCCTACTATTAAAACAAATCACAGCCCTTGTGCTGCTTGTTAATGTTGGAGTAGAGTTGAAAATGGATTACAACGCTGCCATCTAGTGGTCCGAGGTTTAAACACAACACTCAATGATTCACTGTCAGCCAGGAATCTGTGTATCGATACTGGGTTTTTGAGAATCGATACAGTATCACCAAACATAATATCCCGATATTCAATATTTTCGATATTTTCTTACACCCCTACTCACCCTTAATAACACAGTGGGTGGATGATATGAAAGGTTACCTACGGCGACATGTTTAATTACTCTGTACTCTCGGAAGGTGTAGACGGTTCGGCAATGAAAAACTATACAAGTAGTGAAGCGTATCAGTACCTGCACAGTGGGAAGGTACTCCTAAACTAAGGCGGTGAGTTTATGGGTCTGTCTCAAACCCTAGTGAGTATCTAAGTAGGCTGTCTAGGTAGGCAGCTGTGTAAGTAGCAGCGTTCTCTCCTCATCTTTCAGCGTACTTCAACTTTCCGATTGGGAATGTAATCGGATAGAGGCGTTTACACGGATATTATTCTTCTATTAAACTGATTATTTACAGGAAAACCCACCTCCTTCAATCGGATAGAAACTGTAATCGGAATGACCTCAATCGGACTGGTCTATTCGGATATACATGGACGTATCCTATTCCGATTGAGCTATTAGTCGGATTATTAAGTTGTAGTTTGAGAGGCTGTTCATACTGAGCGGTCAGTCACGAAACTCGGTGCCCGGTGCCATTCTGCGCTCGTGAGTGAAAATTTTACGGGTGTGAAACGTGAAAACACAGGTGCGGGTTTACATTTTTCACCTCACGTTTTTGCGCCCCCTAGTTTTGACCCTGATGTGACGCCGTACATTCAACTAACGTGATGTACTGGCGTCAAACGAGCGAGGTAGACCGCGCCAGCGCCCTCTGCTGTTTCAAGAGGTTATCGATTCATTTTACACCCCAATTGAATTCAGTTGTGGTGTATTTGCTTTGATTATTAACTGTCTCGTGATGCATCGCTACATCCCTATAAATCAGTGGTCACTAATAGGTGGACCGCGGTCCGGGTCCGGACCTAGACGTTGTCCAATGCGGACCCAAACAGTGTTTGGACAGTGTTTATTTTAAGCGGAGGAATGTTTCTTGTAAACTCACTGACCAATCGCGTGCATTGGAAGATCACCAAAGGCGCTCCTCGGCCAATCAGATCGGTGAAGATTCGGGCGTGAAAACTCAGCAGCGAAAAACGACTTTTCAACCAGGAACGGACCGAGATATGTTTATTCTTCCCACAATGCAGCTCCAAACCAACAGGGCTTATATGTTCTGAGAGCGTGGCCAATTAAAAATAGTGTAGTTTAAAGTTCTGGCTGGACAACCAAGAGCTTACTTCCCTCACTGAACAAGAGAAAGTTTTTTTTAATACAGCCCTTGTGTTTACTTCAAGTGAGGGAAACATTTATTTAAAGTTTTTATAAATAATTAATTTAGTTCAGTATTTAAACAGTAAATATACTGAAATATACTGATCGGTATGTGTGGTGTGTTGGTGTTTCAGTAGCTGATGGTATAAGATACTGATACTAGACTACTTCAGTAAACAGGATACACCACTGAATCAGAACACAAGTTAGAAGTTATGATGGTCCAGACCTTGTCCTGAAGACATTTCCACCCCTGCTATAAATAAATAAGGATATATCTTCAAGTCGAACACCCTGATAGCAAAAAAAAAACCCAAAGGACTGCGGTCCACTGGCCGCCTGCTGAGGGCAAACCTGGTGGTCCACTGACGATCTTCTCAGCATTTTCTGGACGACCCACCAGTGGTTACACAGAGCATTACAAAGAACTAAATGGTCACTCACGGAACATCATCTCCAGACGCATTAGGCAGGACACAAAGTCATCGAAGTCGATGGTGAGATCTGTATCAGCGTAGCGCGCCACCAGCAGCTGGAAGATGGCATCATTCAGGAAGAATCCTGGAGAACAGACGTGTATACAGGGTGAGTCAAAAGTCTCAGGACGCAATGACGTATGGTACACGTCTCAGGTACAATGACGTATCTGAACACCCCAGCAAGTAAGAGGTGAGGGGGCCTATCTTTGAGGCTATGTCCTGACCATGGCTGCCATCCTAAAGGCCACCATATTGGACTGAGGGCAAGTTTTTCCAATGGGATGGTGGTGGTGTAGCAGATCAAAGAAGACCGGAATTGTCTCGGAAATGGACTGATTGCAATCAGATTTGCAATATCTCTGGTGGTTTATACGTTATCAACACTGAGAGTTGCAACTACAACCTTCAGATCTGTGTTCAGCACCAGGGACAGCATACTGAACATGTTGTTCAATGTGGTTGTTGCTGCACCTTTGTGTTGATAATGTTAATTCATTATTATTCATCGTTAATATTAGTTATAGGAAAATAACTGGTGGTTGAACTATGGTAGGTTAGTTAATCCAGCAATACAAGCTTTACTAACCCAGCACTAACATTAGCACTACCAAGGCTGCTCTAGTGACTTCCATGGGCTGCTTCAGACCACACACAGGACTCCTTGAACAGGATGCATGCTTATATTTCCAGTATACACCCAAAAGAACAAATGAATATATATTTCTTTATTTCCCTCAAACCATCTTTATGTTGATGACTTATTATTGTTGATGATTATGTTGATGGGCTGCCAACCTTTCGTTCCCACCAACCTTATTACATCGCTGTGAGCGAATCGGATCGGTTCCATCACTGCAGCCCATAACGATATGTTAATTATGGCAGCTACACAGTCGAGTCACATTATTATGACCTATATCCTACTTCCGATGGCTGCAGCACGTTGGTGGCAGCTTTATGGACTGGGGAATGTTTTCGTGGCATTCTCTGGACCCACTCATCCATGTGAAAGACCCTCTCAACTGACTTGGGTCTGAATCCATCCTTGCAGATCACGCACACCATGCATGCCGATGGTCTTCTCTGGGGCGGATGGGATCTTCCAGCAAGACGATGCAACACGTCACACGACTATAAGTGTCCCACACTGGTTGGAAGAGCTGAGCAAGACTTCCGAAGTACTACCCTGGACCCCTAATTCCCCACACTTGACCCCAATTGAGCATCTGTGGGACCACCTGGATGGTGGTGTTGGCTCTATGGATCCTCCTCCACGCTCCTTCCTCCAGCAGCTGTGGGATGCACTGCAGTCAGCCTGGCTCCAGATACCTGTGACCTCCTACCAGGACCTTACTGAGTCTCCCAGTTCGTCTAAGCTGCTGTCCATGCTGCACATGGCGTCCATGCTTACTCTGGATATTGGCTGGTGGTCATAATAATGTGACTCGACTGTGCAACCCTAATGTTAGTGTTACCGAGCTAATATGTTCACCCCCAATCTAATACACCTACATGGAGTGCTCAGATAAAATGTTGCCAGGTAGGTACCACAGCATGTGCCCTAGACCTTCCCTTCTACCCTGGTTTGGATGATTCAGCATTATGTACTGAACGTTCCACTCACCTGCTTCTTTCAGAGCCAGACGCAACTCTGGAGTGCTGATTGTTCCGGAATTATCCAAGTCGTTCTTCTTGTAGATTCCCTACAAGAGGCAACAAGTAATAAACGTATGTATTACAAGTATTAGGGGTTGTTTATCTTCTTAAAGTGCTCAGGAGCACTCAAGTGCTTCTTTTCCTTGTTAGCTGGAAGTCCAGGGTGGTGCCTCGAGGGCGAAGCTTCAGACGCCCAACAGCAAACACAAATGAATAAGCATTCATTGCGAAAGACACAAACGTGGACTAGTGGACGGTAACAGCTACAACGACGCACCACCATGAAGGGAAACGTGTTTGCTGGTGGGGTAAATAAGTACAGCTAGTGCTGGCCGATATCGATATAAATCATTTGAAGGCCTCAGAAAAGCTGGCAAGAACCCCTATAATAGAAGTCTGTATCAATTATTGATGGGCCGATCCAGTGTTTTTCAGTTCCGATCCGATACCGATATATAACTGCCAATAGCGATACCGATACCGATACAAATACCGATATAAGGGCTCTTTAGTTTATTATCATTGGTACTATGTTCAAGGTTACATAATGAGGCTAAAATAGACACAGCACTTAGAAGAGTACACACATGCATTTAATATAAACGCATTCCAAAGGCTTATACAAACACAATAGTTTTCTTTCATATCAAATATTTAAAACACAAAACTGATATAAACCTCTTATGTATCAAAAACCTTTCTAGTATACTAAATACAACAATATGACTTATCTTAACAGAACTGATCTAAACAGTTCAAGTATTAAAAAAATTGTATCAGCAGCAACTTCAACAAGATTTCAAATAGTTGAAATAATGTGCAAAACTAAACAGAAATGAAATAGAAAATGGATCGGTAAGTGGATCGGCCGCATTCGCCCGATATCCGATACGTTAAATTACGTCAATATAGGCCCCAATACCAATATTGTATCTATATACATATAGATTAGGGGTGGGCGATATGGCCCTACAATAATATCACGATTTTTCTTGGTATTTTTGCGATAACGATACTCTTGGCGATATGACAACATTGAATTAAATTTGAAAAAATCAAGAATACACTATTGCAATAAAATGAAAATTCAATGTTATTATTGCGTACGATATGATATGGCACACCCCTAACTGAGATATTAAAAAATACAAGAATTTTCATCAGATTGTAACAGAAGTCAATGATCCAGAATGTCACAGTACTAAATAATGCACTCCAAATATCTCCATATATCCAGGACTGAAGTAAAGTGAATGATACTGGACAGATAAAATCTGTATCTAGTAGATTTATAATGGAAAATAAGAAAAGTGTGATTTTTTCTTTTTCTAAAGAAAGTAAAAGTAGTACCCTGATGTGATAATTAGGGATGG
>CM038728.1:9919567-9929567 GCA_021613375.1 Megaleporinus macrocephalus
GGTGGTGTAGTGGTTAGCACGGTGGTGTGTGATTGTGGTTAGCGTGGTGGTGTAGATTGGTTAGTGTGGTGGTGTAGTGGTTAGTATGGTGGTGTACTGGTTAGTATGGTGGTGTAGTGGTTAGTATGGTGGTGTAGTGGTTAGTACGGTCGTGTAGTGGTTAGTACGGAGGTGTAGTGGTTAGTATGGTGGTGTAGTGGTTAATACTGTGGTGTAGTGGTTAGTACGGTGGTGTAGTGGTTAGTATGGTGGTGTAGTGGTTAGTACGGTGGTGTAGTGGTTAGTATGGTGGTGTAGTGGGTTAGTACGGTGTGTAGTGGTTAGTACGGCGGTGTAGTGGTTAGTACGGCGGTGTAGTGGTTAGTACGGCGGTGTAGTGGTTAGTACGGCGGTGTAGTGGTTAGTATGGCGGTGTAGTGGTTAGTAAGGCGGTGTAGTGGTTAGTAAGGCGGTGTAGTGGTTAGTACGGTGGTGTAGTGGTTAGTACGGTGGTGTAGTGGTTAGTACGGTGGTGTAGTGGTTAGCACGGTGGTGTAGTGGTTAGCACGGTGGTGTAGTGGTTAGCACGGTGGTGTAGTGGTTGGTTAGTGTGGTGGTGTAGTGATTGGTTAGTATGGTGGTGTAGTGGTTAGTACGGTGGTGTAGTGGTTAATACGGTGGTGTAGTGGTTAGTATGGTGATGTAGTGGTTAGTACTGTGGTGTAGTGGTTAGTATGGTGATGTAGTGGTTAGTACGGTGGTGTAGTGGTTAGTACGGTGGTGTAGTGGTTAGTACGGTGGTGTAGTTGTTAGTATGGTGATGTAGTGGTTAGTACGGTGGTGTAGTGGTTAGTACGGTGGTGTAGTGGTTAGTATGGTGGTGTAGTGGTTAGTATGGTGGTGTAGTGGTTAGTATGGTGGTGTAGTGGTTAGTATGGTGGTGTAGTGGTTAGTAGTAGGTGGTGTAGTGTTAGTATGGTGGTGTAGTGGTCAGTATGTGGTGTAGTGGTTAGTATGGTGGTGTAGGTGGTTAGTCTGGTGGTTGTAGTGGTTAGTTTGGTGGTGTAGTGGTTAGTACGGTGGTGTAGTGGTTAGTACGGTGGTGTAGTGGTTAGTACGGCGGTGTAGTGTTAGTACGGTGGTGTAGTGTTAGTACGGTGGTGTAGTGGTTAGTATGGTGGTTTGTAGTGGTCAGTATGGTGGTGTAGTGGTTAGTATGTTGGTGTAGTGTTAGTATGGTGGTGTAGTGGTTAGTATGGTGGTGTAGTGGTTAGTATGGTGGGTGTAGTGGTTTGTATGGTGGGTGTAGTGGTTAGTACGGTGTTGTAGTGGTTAGTACGGTGGTGTAATGGTTAGTATGGTGGTGTAGTGGTTAGTACGGTGGTGTAGTGGTTAGTACGGTGGTGTAGTGGTTAGTACGGTGGTGTAGTGGTTAGTATGGTGGTGTAGTGTTAGTATGGTGGTTTAGTGGTTAGTACGGTGGTGTAGTGGTTAGTATGGTGGTGTAGTGATTGGTTGTATGGTGGTGTAGTGGTTAGTATGGTGGTGTAGTGGTTAGTATGGTGGTGTAGTGGTTAGTATGGTGGTGTAGTGGTTAGTATGGTGGTGTAGTGGTTAGTACGGTGGTGTAGTGGTTAGCACTGCATGCGTGTTAGGTTGATGGATCACTCTTAGTTGGCCGTAGGTGTGAGTGTGTGTTGGCCATGCCATGTCCTGGCAGCCTGTCCATGGTGTGCCCCGCCTTCTCCCAATGATGCTGGGATTGGCTCCAGCCCCCCTGTGACCCCGACTAGTGGGATAAAGATAATAGATAATAGATAATGAATGGAATATGATGGATGGATGGTTACTAATGATAATACCGCGTAGTCATGATTCTTTTAATAAGTAATGAATTGTATAATCTCTGTGTAGTGGCTATACAACCAATTAAACCATGTAGTCTCCAGCAGTAACACACATACTCATCATACTGACTCACTTCTGATGAGAAGCTCATGTTTTATCATGTCATGCTCTTCTGTCTGCAGGGCCAGTTGGATCTTCTCAGAAACAGCAGTGGGTTGTTGTACAGGCTGAAGGATGCCCAGTTAGCAAGGTAAGAGTCATTCACTTGCATAGGACACACCACTCATACAAGTCTGAATGCTATGTCTTAATTAACTCATACTTGTTCACATATACAATGTTATTGGGCTTTGTTTCCAGTAAGATGAAAGGCTCCGACAACCAGGAGAAGCTAGTATACCAGATCATAGAGGATGCTGGGAATAAAGGTAAACTCATTATTCTGTTTCCTTTGTTTTAAGAGGTTGAGCAGACCAGAGCCTGACTCTGTGCATGGTTTTACACTGATATGATGATCAGGGTCTCAGTGAAGGTCGCCACTATGTAGAACTAGGTGAATACAGTGACTGCTGGTCAGAAGTAGGGATGCATTGATACCTGTACTGGTAACTGATATCAGACCGATAACTAGATAACTATTTATTTATATAGAGCTTTTTACAACCAGTGTTGTCTCCAAGCAGCTTTACAGAAAAGCAGTTTATGAAAAAGAAGAAACAAAGAGAAGGATGGTAAGCCCCCCTAGAGCAAGCCAGAGGCGACATTGGTGAGGGAACACTTCCTTGATAAAAGGAAGAAACCTTGAGAGGAACCCAGTCTCGAGGGAGGAGCCCATCGTCCTCAGGTCGACCCCTTATACAGAGAGAGAAACAATGCTAATAAGATTACATGAAATGATAAAATAAGAAGCTCAGCTTAAACATGTTTCATAAATGATTCTAGTTCAGGAGGTAGTGGTGTAAAGTTTGAGCCATCTCATAGGTTCTCTGTCAGAGGGAGAGGTGGTGCCAGATGATGGTGGCTCTACTGGAGTAATTCCATACATTGTCTTGCAGAGTCTGTGGACTTTATTCTGTTTGACTGAATATAATAGTGATTTGAACTGTCTGTGTAAAATAGAATGTAGGAATTTTGTCTGTTCTGGACAAGATGGGAACCGAACATCTGATGAGTTTAATACCTTTAAAGTAGAGATGGACCGATCAGCGTTTTTGAGGCCGATTCCGGTCGTCGATCACCTTTCAGCATGATCGGCCGATAACCAATACCGATTGAGGGCGAGGTATACGCCATGGCAGGGCTACATGTAGTTATTAGCGCAAGCAAGTCATGAAACATGGTCTAAACTGGTTTATTACAATTTTTAATGAGCTCATGTGAAACAGCTTAATATTCTTAACTAAATTAACAGTAAATAAACAAAGTAAATCAAACAAATATCCCCAAATACTGCAATCATTACATTTAGACCCTTAATTTAAAACTAAAAAAGCTAATTAAATAAATGCAGTAAAAACTGCAGTCATTAAACGCAGACTCTGTTATTTTAAACTAAATCTGTAATCATTAAATGTAGAATATTGAATTGTTGCTGCTGTTCTGTTTGTAAACACTGCCAGACGGACATGTTTACTTTCAGCGCATTTTTCTTCTGCGACGTCGCTGCTTCAGTCAGTCTGTGGAAAACGAAAGGGTGTGTATTTCCACCTAGTGGTTCAGATAGGAATTGCAGGGACGGGGTTCTCCTCTTTCTGGATGAACCGCTAGCTGGAAATACAGAAATTAGGCATATTTGTTTAACGCCCTCGATCGGCTCTAAATTGGAGAAATATCGGCCGATCTCCGATACATAGCTGATCGAGCCCTACATCTCATTACACTAACACTGCTTGGCGTCTGAGACGAAGCTTTGGGCCTGAAATGCACTTTTTAAAAAGTCTATTCATGTTGAAGACGTACACGCAGGATGTTGTAAGGCACCAGTATGGTGGTGTAGTGGTTAGTATGGTGGTGTAGTGGTCAGTACGGTGGTGTAGTGGTTAGTATGGTGGTGTAGTGGTTAGTACGGTGGTGTAGTGGTTAGTATGGTGGTGTAGTGGTTAGTATGGTGGTGTAGTGGTTAGTACGGTGGTGTAGTGGTTAGTATGGTGGTGTAGTGGTTAGTACGGTGGTGTAGTGGTTAGTAAGGTGGTGTAGTGGTTAGTATGGTGGTGTAGTGGTTAGTACGGTGGTGTAGTGGTTAGTATGGTGGTGTAGTGGTTAGTATGGTGGTGTAGTGGTTAGTATGGTGGTGTAGTGGTTAGTATGGTGGTGTAGTGGTTAGTATGGTGGTGTAGTGGTTAGTACGGTGGTGTAGTGGTTAGTATGGTGGTGTAGTGGTTAGTATGGTGGTGTAGTGGTTAGTATGGTGGTGTAGTGGTTAGTACGGTGGTGTAGTGGTTAGTACGGTGGTGTAGTGGTTAGTACGGTGGTGTAGTGGTTAGTACGGTGGTGTAGTGGTTAGTACGGTGATGTAGTGGTTAGTACGGTGGTGTAGTGGTTAGTACGGTGGTGTAGTGGTTAGTACGGTGGTGTAGTGGTTAGTATGGTGATGTAGTGGTTAGTATGGTGATGTAGTGGTTAGTACGGTGGTGTAGTGGTTAGTACGGTGGTGTAGTGGTTAGTATGGTGGTGTAGTGGTTAGTATGGTGGTGTAGTGGTTATTATGGTGGTGTAGTGGTTAGTATGGTGATGTAGTGGTTAGTATGGTGGTGTAGTGGTCAGTACGGTGGTGTAGTGGTCAGTACGGTGGTGTAGTGGTTAGTAAGGTGGTGTAGTGGTTAGTACGGTGGTGTAGTGGTCAGTATGGTGGTGTAGTGGTCAGTATGGTGGTGTATTGGTCAGTATGGTGGTGTAGTGGTCAGTATGGTGGTGTAGTGGTCAGTACGGTGGTGTAGTGGTCAGTATGGTGGTGTAGTGGTCAGTATGGTGGTGTAGTGGTCAGTATGGTGGTGTAGTGGTCAGTATGGTGGTGTAGTGGTCAGTACGGTGGTGTAGTGGTCAGTACGGTGGTGTAGTGGTCAGTATGGTGGTGTAGTGGTTAGTAAGGTGGTGTAGTGGTCAGTATGGTGGTGTAGTGGTCAGTATGGTGGTGTAGTGGTCAGTATGGTGGTGTAGTGGTTAGTACGGTGGTGTAGTGGTTAGTACGGTGGTGTAGTGGTCAGTATGGTGGTGTAGTGGTCAGTATGGTGGTGTAGTGGTCAGTACGGTGGTGTAGTGGTTAGTACGGTGGTGTAGTGGTCAGTATGGTGGTGTAGTGGTTAGTATGTGGTAGTAGTGGTTAGTATGGTGGTGTAGTGGTTAGTACGGTGGTGTAGTGGTTAGTACTGGTGGTGTAGTGGTTAGTACGGTGGTGTAGTGGTAGTACGGTGGAGTAGTGGTTAGTAGGTGGTGTAGTGGTTAGTATGGTGGTGTAGTGGTTAGTACGGTGGTGTAGTGAGAGTGGTTTAGTACGGTGGTGTCAGTGGTTAGTATGGTGGTGTAGTGGTTAGTACTGGTGGTGTAGTGGTTAGTACGGTGGTGTAGTGGTTAGTATGGTGGTGTAGTGGTAGAAGGTGGTGTAGTGGTTAGTACTGGTGGTGTAGTGGTTAGTACGGTGGTGTAGTGGTTCGACGGTGGTGTATGGTTAGTACGGTGGTGTAGTGGTTAGTATGGTGGTGTAGTGGTTAGTACGGTGGTGTAGTGGTTAGTACGGTGGTGTAGTGGTTAGTACGGTGGTGTAGTGGTTAGTATGGTGGTGTAGTGGTTAGTATGGTGGTGTAGTGGTTAGTATGGTGGTGTAGTGGTTAGTATGGTGGTGTAGTGGTTAGTATGGTGGTGTAGTGGTTAGTATGGTGGTGTAGTGGTTAGTACGGTGGTGTAGTGGTTAGTACGGTGGTGTAGTGGTTAGTATGGTGGTGTAGTGGTTAGTACGGTGGTGTAGTGGTTAGTATGGTGGTGTAGTGGTTAGTACGGTGGTGTAGTGGTTAGTACGGTGGTGTAGTGGTTAGTATGGTGGTGTAGTGGTTAGTACGGTGGTGTAGTGGTTAGTACGGTGGTGTAGTGGTTAGTACGGTGGTGTAGTGGTTAGTATGGTGGTGTAGTGGTTAGTACGGTGGTGTAGTGGTTAGTACGGTGGTGTAGTGGTTAGTATGGTGGTGTAGTGGTTAGTATGGTGGTGTAGTGGTTAGTACGGTGGTGTAGTGGTTAGTACGGTGGTGTAGTGGTTAGTATGGTGGTGTAGTGGTTAGTATGGTGGTGTAGTGGTTAGTACGGTGGTGTAGTGGTTAGTACGGTGGTGTAGTGGTTAGTACGGTGGTGTAGTGGTTAGTATGGTGGTGTAGTGGTTAGTATGGTGGTGTAGTGGTTAGTACGGTGGTGTAGTGGTTAGTACGGTGGTGTAGTGGTTAGTACGGTGGTGTAGTGGTTAGTATGGTGGTGTAGTGGTTAGTATGGTGGTGTAGTGGTTAGTACGGTGGTGTAGTGGTTAGTATGGTGGTGTAGTGGTTAGTATGGTGGTGTAGTGGTTAGTACGGTGGTGTAGTGGTTAGTACGGTGGTGTAGTGGTTAGTATGGTGGTGTAGTGGTTAGTACGGTGGTGTAGTGGTTAGTACGGTGGTGTAGTGGTTAGTACGGTGGTGTAGTGGTTAGTATGGTGGTGTAGTGGTTAGTACGGTGGTGTAGTGGTTAGTACGGTGGTGTAGTGGTTAGTACGGTGGTGTAGTGGTTAGTATGGTGGTGTAGTGGTAGTAAGGTGGTGTAGTGGTCAGTATGGTGGTGTAGTGGTTAGTATGGTGGTGTAGTGGTTAGTATGGTGGTGTAGTGGTTAGTACGGTGGTGTAGTGGTTAGTATGGTGGTGTAGTGGTTAGTATGGTGGTGTAGTGGTTAGTACTGTGGTGTAGTGGTTAGTATGGTGGTGTAGTGGTTAGTATGGTGGTGTAGTGGTCAGTACGGTGGTGTAGTGATTGGTTAGTATGGTGGTGTAGTGGTTAGTATGGTGGTGTAGTGGTTAGTACGGTGGTGTAGTGGTTAGTACGGTGGTGTAGTGATTGGTTAGTATGGTGGTGTAGTGGTTAGTATGGTGATGTAGTGGTTTGTATGGTGGTGTAGTGGTTAATACGGTGGTGTAGTGGTTAGTATGGTGGTGGTGTAGTAGTTAGTATGGTGGTGTAGTGGTTAGTACGGTGGTGTAGTGGTTAGTACGGTGGTGTAGTGGTTAGTATGGTGGTGTAGTGGTTAGTATGGTGGTGTAGTGGTTAGTATGGTGGTGTAGTGGTTAGTACGGTGGTGTAGTGGTTAGTACGGTGGTGTAGTGGTTAGTACGGTGGTGTAGTGGTTAGTATGGTGGTGTAGTGGTTAGTATGGTGGTGTAGTGGTTAGTATGGTGGTGTAGTGGTTAGTATGGTGATGTAGTGGTTAGTATGGTGGTGTAGTGGTTAGTACGGTGGTGTAGTGGTTAGTACGGTGGTGTAGTGGTTAGTACGGTGGTGTAGTGGATAAGATGATGGATGGATGTGAATCTTGCACAGATAAAGGTCCTAAAGAAGGTGGTCTCGTCTTTTGATCTCTGTATGTGCCATTGCTAGGAATCTGGAGCAGGGATATCCGGTATAAGAGCAACCTCCCTCTGACCGAAATCAACAAGATCCTAAAGAACCTCGAGAGCAAAAAGCTCATCAAAGCTGTGAAGTCTGTGGCGGTGAGTTCATAAAGGTGTAGTAAAGCGTATATGGAATTAAAATGCATGTAGTCGGTTGAACTCTGTGCTCTAACACGCGTGTCCAGGCCTCGAAGAAGAAAGTCTACATGCTGTACAACCTGCAGCCAGACCGCTCGGTCACGGGGGGAGCGTGGTACAGCGATCAGGACTTTGAGTCGGAGTTTGTGGAGGTTCTCAACCAGCAGTGCTTCAAGTTTCTACAAAGTAAGGTGAGTAAAGTCCTCCTCCGCTTGTACATTCACTGGTGCTGACACTGAGGCTTGGGCAGAGCTAAGCTCCAGGTCCGCTGAAGATGTTTTGGAATATTGAACGATGTCTAGGAAGATTCATACGGTCGGAATGTGTCTCTGTGTCTCTTCCAGGCGGAAGCAGCGAGGGACAGTAAGCAGAGTCCCATGGTGCAGAGGAACAGCTCCTTCGCCACCTCGCACGAAGTGTGGAAGTACATCTGCGAGCTCGGCATTAGCAAGGCTAGTAATCTTCTCTGTTTTACACAGCTGCATTAGAAAGAGCTCATTTGACCTCCTTTGTGTGTCTGACTCATCAACTCATTGTACATGGGCGATAAAGCGATAACGATAATTATCGGGAAATAACGTTTTCTCAATGGGACTATAAGACGTAGTCGATAGAAGGTCGATAGAATTAAGTTCAGCCAATAAAAATGAGAATAGGAAAGTTTGTGGACTATATATGTGACAGAAAGTCGTTTAAGAAGCACCTACGTGTGTTTAAAGCTCCCACTGTATCGAGAACAGTCTTAGGTTCTACACTGGATGATTAAAAAACGTTAAACTACTACTGAAAGAAACATGATACACGTGTTAATAATCTTAAAATAATCTATAAGAGAAGATAAACAGGTGCTGTCCTGCTGCTGTGTTGATGATGAAGCTCTACGAGATGTTTGAGCTTCAAGGTCTCGTGTATAGCAGCTGTACTGTTGTGATCATCTCCACTGTGCAGAGCTGACAGAGCACCACACAGGCATGTGTGTATATATATATATATATATATATATATATATATATAATCTCAAAAACGGAATCCCTAAACTCCCCATTTCGGCCAACTGAGAGTCGACTCACTGCTATGAGTGAGCATAGAGTCCCTTCCTCATCCCCAACTTGAAGGGCCAGCAGAACACCCTGCTTAACACAGTGTCTGTGTGTAAATACGTTTCATGAGTTCATCTTCACTTCTCACTTAAAGTAAAAAGACAATAGTAAATTAATTTATATTGCAATACATATCGATATCGACTGATATGAACAAAATGATCGTGATAATTTTTTCCTCTATTGCCCAGCCCTACATGTAAAATGAGATTTAAAAAATTTAAAAAAAAAATAAAATTTAAAAAGCAGCTTCGGTGCAGGAGCCTACTAACATCTTATTTCCATATCATTCATATTAAACACATCGTGTCAGTGTCTATGCGGTGGAGTTTGATTCATCTGGTTTGAATATAAACACAAAGCTGGTCTAATTTGTTAGTCTCGTAATTTTAAAATCTTTGTTAAAGTTTTATTGTTTGCGGCCTCTAGGATAGAGTGTTGTGTTGTGTTTTAGGAGTTCATGGATGTGTCACGAAACCTACTGACCTGCCTACATAGACAGCAATTTACTTCATAGTATGCGCTCCCGACATGTAGTCTGTCCCAATTCTTACATACCTTAAACATGCTGTCTACTGAGGAACCTTATTTAGACCTGATTTTAAGGAAGCATCAGCCGCTTAGACAATCCCATGATGCAACGCAGGCTAATCTACGAGCAGTTAAGTGGTTTTAAAATGTGAGTTATTTTGATTCTCTCTGGAGTTTTAATGTGTTTCTGGTCATATAATCACACAGAACAGTATTTTATTATCAACTCTGTAACGAGTCCTTCACCATTTACACTTTTATACCCGATTTTTAAGACTCGGGCTATAGTTTTGGATGTTGGCCGGTAGCTTAGCAACCAGTTAAACCACCAGTCGTGTGCTGCAGTGGGCGGGAGCAAGCCGTGACGCAGTCTCTCTCTAACTAGAGCGTCTCAGTAATCTGTTTTATGAGGAGAGATGAGGAGAGAACGCTGATACTTACACAGCTGCTACCTAGACAGACTACTTAGACACTCACTAGGGTTTGAGACACACACCATGAGAGCTTCAGAAAGTCCTAAAAATCATTATCTGAGACAACTTATGGTGGAGACATTCCATACTGCTCAACAACTAGCCATGCTTTGGTTTGGAGGTGTACGATGAGATGTTAAACATGCTCCTGTGTGCAGGTGGATCTGTCCATGGAGGACATCGAGACCATCCTGAACACGCTGATCTATGATGGGAAGGTGGAGATGACCATCATCGCAGCTAAAGAAGGGACAGTAGGGTGTGTGGATGGTCAGATGAAGCTCTACAGGGGAGTTAACCCCATCCTCCAGCC
>CM038728.1:9934567-9964567 GCA_021613375.1 Megaleporinus macrocephalus
CCTACAGTGGGATCAGCTTATAGGTAATATTTTTGTGTCCCCCCCCAATATCAAAGCCGCTTCTAAGCCCTTATTTACACTAGCGCTCAAAAGTTTGGGATCACAGTGAAATGTTCTTGTTTTAATGGAGTATCTTCTTCCTTAACACAACAATGGACTGACGGGTCTCTAAAGAAAGTTGTTTCTTTCTGGTCATTGTGAGTCGGTCAGCAAGCCATCAACTGCTGATGCTTCAGATACTAAACTAACCTAGAATGTTGTTCCCTTTTATACTCACTTATTAGTAGAATGTTTTTCAGCTGTGCATCACAATTGAGCAAGAGTGTCCTAACAACCAATTAGTCCAATAACATCCTTAACTTGGATTGGAGGCCGTACCAGGAGATTTAGACAGAGGACTGAGAATTACTGATAATAGGACTATATGAAAAATAAGCCTCTATACAAAAATAGACTTTAATACAAACATTTTTATTCTTTAAAAATCATCTGATACACTTACATTAATTGTAAAATGGACAATATTGTTTGTGAATTGCATGAAAATTGCATGAAATGAAATTCTAAAGTGATCCTAAACTTTTGAGCGGTAGTGTGTATATATATATATATATATATATATATATATATATATATATATATATATATATATATATATATTACAATTACATTAAAAAAAAACCTCAGTCAGCTGGCATAACCTGAAGTGAATTAAAATATATATATATATATATATATATAAAAGATTCCATTTGGAATAAAATGTTGCAGTGTTGTCTTTCAAGCTGGGTTTTATCTTTTCCATGGTAAGAAAATGCATGACATTGTGGAGCCACATTAAAACAAAAGGGGGTTTTCCAGAGACTTCCACAGTAGCAATATGCAACGTCTTGCCAGTAGACAGTAAATGCTATGATATCCGCCTGAGCTCTGTTGAGCACAGCTAAACCAGTAGAGAGACCCAATACTGCAACTAAAGGCTGCCCTTACAGAAAATAAGTATACTTAAAGTTCATTTTATTAAGTATACTTTATGCAGTTACTATACTAATGTCATTGTACTAGTAGTACACTTGTATATGTACTATTTTAATACTTCGTGGGACTAAATTGACCCACTTTCTAGTTTTTAAAAGTATACTTTTAAGTACACTTTATGTGTAAGAGTAGTAAATCAAGTATAAAACTAGTTTACATATTTTGTACTGCAACTACACTAAAAGTAATCTTAAGGGTTTACTGTTAGTTTACTAGCTTGTAAGTTTTCTTTAAGTGAACTTAAATACTAAAACAATACTTATAATTTACTGCTTATATTATTGTTGTACTTTAAAGTATATGACTAGGTTTAAGATTTTTTCTACTTAAAATAGAATTTAACAACGTTTACTTACTCACCAGTGGACACACGTAAAATAAACAAGACACACTCAGATTAAGAAACACATTTGTATCTTTATAAATCTTTATAAATCAAATTTTAAATAAATATTGTACTGGATGTGTTTTTGTGCAGAGCAAGAATACTTACTTCTACTATCTCAATCAAAAGATTAAGTACAAGTAAAGACCAAATATACTTAGACTGTTCTATACTTGTCAGTATAACCCAAGTATACTTAAGTATGACTGTGTTTAGTATATCACTGAGAAGTACATCAAAAGTAAACTGAAACATGTGACTTTAATTACATGAAGTGGCAACAAAATCAGTATGTTTTTAATTAACAAATTAATTTATTTATTTATTTTATTTATAACTTCTTAGTTAGTTCCAACTAATCAAACTAAACTAATCATACTATCATACTGTATGTTGTGTATCAAAAAATGCTGTTTTCAGGTAGTTGCTAGGTCATTGCAACCCTGTTCCACATGGTTGCTTGGGGTTGCTTGGTTGTTGCTCTAGTGTTCCAGCAGAACATGAAGAAGGAGGAGTCGTCCAGCAACATCAATCACTGATTATTAAATACTGGGTTGTCGAGACACACGACCTGGACATTACTCAGTATTTTACACATCAAAGCTCACTTTAAAGACCACCCTTCCTTTCAACCAACCAAGAACTGAGAGTATCTATAGTAGACATTAGGGCTACTATCTCCATTGTTGACCCTCAGAAGGCTGCTGGTCCTGACAACGTACCTGGTTGAGAGCTCAGGGGATCTACAGACCAGCTTGCAGATGTTCTGACTGAGATCTTCAGCATCTCTCTGTGGCTTGATACTAGACTTCCTCACTGGGGGACGTGGCGCTACCCAGGACTCCTGGGCTATGTGTTCATTTCCCTGCTATTCATGTTGCTGACTCACGACTGTACCGAGAACTCTATTCACACTGCTTACGATACTACACTAGTGGGTCTTACCAGCAACAGCGATGAGTCAGCTAGTGTTGATGAGAGGAAAGAGATTGCTGTTGGACACAAGCTGGAGATCACTCTCCACTGTACGTCAATGGATCAGCTGTGGAGAGAACCAATTCTCTTTGGTGTGCACATCACTGATAACCTCCTCTGGACCTTCTGCCCAACACCACCTGCCCAGCCAAGAAAGCTCAGCAGTAACTCTTACTACCTCCATACTACCTCCTCCAGGAGGACAGTAAAGAGCATCCTCACAAGCAGCCTCACTGTCTGGTATAGGAACTGCACAGCCTCAGACCCCTGTAATCACAGCTAAGAAGATGATTGGTGCCTTTATCCATCATTGACACATCCGTATGGGTGCCAGCACTGTGGGTGACCCCTCCCAGCCCAGTCATGGACTCTTCACCCTCCTCCCACCGGGCGGATGGTACCAGAGCATTCGTTTGACTACCACCAGACTCTGCAACAGCTTCTTTCCTGATATTGTCCAATTACTGAAGGCACTGATGCCCCCCAACATATACCTGGACTGTTCTAGACCGTCTCCTGCTTTACAGCCTTATTTCTTTACCACCTGTTTTCAGAGAAGCCCCGCCTCCTGATCTATGATTGGCCAGTGTATTTAAATTTGTCAGTACTGCCTGCTTTGATGCGTCTTTCGCAGGAGATCTAGAACCAATTATGAGCCAGTCACAGCGCAGGAGGGGGGACATGTTTTGAATACAAAGTGATCTAGAACCACTTGTGAGCCAGTCACAGCGCAGGAGGGGGGACATGTTTTGAATACAAAGTGATCTAGAACCACGTGTGAGCCAGTCTCAGCACAGGAGGCGGGGCTTGTTTAAATGCAATAAGATCTAGAACCAATTATGAGCCAGTCTCAGTGCAGAAGGCGGGGCTTGTTTTAAATGCAATAGGATCTAGAACCAATTATGAGCCAGTCTCACCGCAGGAGGTGGGGCTTGTTTTAAATGGAATAAGATCTAGAACCAATTATGAGCCAGTCTCACCGCAGGAGGTGGGGCTTGTTTTAAATGGAATAAGATCTAGAACCAATTATAAGCCAGTCTTAGCACAGGAGGCGGGCCTTGTTTTAAATGCAATGAGATCTAGAACGAATTATGAGCCAGTATCAGTACAGGAGGCGGGGCTTGTTTTAAATGCAATAAGATCTAGAACCAATTATGAGCCAGTCTCAGCACAGGAGGTGGGGCTTGTTTTAAATACAAAACAATCAACAACTGCTGGTGAGCCAGTCTCAGCGTAGGAGGCGGGGCTTGTTTTAAATACAATGAGATCTATAACCTATTATAAGCCAGTTTCGGTGCAGAAGGCGGGGCTTGTTTTAAATGCTATGAGATCTATAACCTATTATAAGCCAGTCTCGGTGCAGAAGGCGGGGCTTGTTTTAAATACAACCAGGTGTAGAACTATTTGTGAGCCAGTCTCAGCGCAGGAGGCGGGGCTTGTTTTAAATGCAAAGAGATCTAGAACCACTTGTGAGCCAGTCTGTGCGCAGGAGGCGGGCCTTGTTTTAAATTCAAAGTGGGGCTTGTTTTAAATGCATTAAGATCTAAAACCAATTATAAGCCAGTCTTAGCACAGGAGGTGGGGCTTGTTTTAAATGGAATAAGATCTAGAACCAATTATAAGCCAGTCTCAATGCAGGAGGCGGGCCTTGTTTTAAATGCAATGAGATCTAGAACCAATTATGAGCCAGTCTCAGCGCAGGAGGTGGGACTTGTTTAAATGCAATAAGATCTAGAACCAATTATGAGCCAGTCTCACCGCAGGAGGTGGGACTTGTTTAAATGCAATAAGATCTAGAACCAATTATGAGCCAGTCTCACTGCAGGAGGTGGGGCTTGTTTTAAATGGAATAAGATCTAGAACCAATTATAAGCCAGTCTCAGTGCAGGAGGCGGGGCTTTTTTTAATGCAAAGAAATCTAGAACCAATTATAAGCCAGTCTCAGCGCAGGAGGTGGGGCTGGTTTAAATAGAATAATATCTAGAACCAATTATTAGCCAGTCTCAGTGCAGGAGGCGGGGCTTGTTTTTAATACAAAGCGTTGTAGATCCACATCTGAGCCAGTCTGAGTGCAGGGGGCGGGGCTTGACGGAAGCCCGGTGGGGAAAAAAATTGCTCCGCTACGTCAGCACCTCTCTCGCTCTCTTCCCCTCCATCCCTCCATTCACGGTCAGTGACCATAGTAACCAGCGCACGAGGAGCCTAGCAACGCGGAGAGGAGGAGAAGAGCCTTATCACGTCTGCAGATGAAAAAAAAAGAAAACAAATAAATAAATAAATATCAGAGACGGACGATCCTGTAACGGAGCCGTGTAGCAGGCAGAGCGGACCGGATGTTCAGAGAGCTCGCTGCGTGTCACACTAGTCCACTGATCAGGCGTTTTTAGGCGCGCGTCTAAAATCGGATCTCGGAGATGAAGTTCATCGTGATCCTGGTGGCCGCCGGCACGCTGGCCTTCCTCGGCGCGGTCATCTGCATCATCGCGAGCGTTTATCCGCGCTCACGCGCCGCCGCGCCCCAGGCCCTGGCCGACAACCACTCGGTGTCCGCGGACGCGCTGCTTTCCTCGGGCGCGGTGGCGCACGCCGGCCCGCTGGGCGCTCTCCACGGTGCTGAAACCCCGGGAGCTCTCCACGGTCCTGACTCCCCCAGCCCTCTCCACGGGCCCGACTCCTTGGGCGCTCTCCACGGTCCTGATTCCTTTGAAGGCGGTGGACTGGGCCTGGGCCTGGAGGTGCCTTTCCGCAACGAGCTCACCGGCTCGGGGCCCAAGCAGTTCTCCTTCAGCCGCCTGATCTGCACGCCCGTTCCTCCGGGGGAGTGTAAGACCCGGAGCCTGAAGGCGCAAGCCGACGAGCCGTACGCGGACGACGACGAAGACTGGAGCCAGCTCAGCGCCGCCGCAGAGGAGCTCCGGCAGACCGTCCTGAGGCAGAACGACCAGATCCTCATGGACCAGAGGACTATCCAGGAGCTCACAGGGAAGCTGTCCGAGTGCGAGAGCGGCCTGGAAGAGAGGAGCCTCCCCGAGCGAAGCGTCGCGGCGTGGGCAGGAGGCAGGCGCCGACTTATGGCTGGAGACGAGGTGAGCACCTCGGCGGCGCAGCTGCAGACGGCTCGGGCCGTGGAGGAGCTGGAGAAGGCCATTCTTCAGCTGAAGGACCGCATCGAGAAGTTAGAGGTGAGTGTGTATTCTACGGTTCTAGGCTTGTATATAAGGTTCTCCTCTCCTAAAATGATTCCTCAGTAGTTCTTGGCTTGAACTTGTGGTTCTATGTTGTTACAAATAACAGTTCCTAAAGGTTCTTGCCTTGGACATGTGGTTGCACAGTGGTTGTAGGCTTAAACATAAGGTTCTACTCTCTTAAATGGTTCTTCAGTAGTTCTTGACTTCATTTTGAGGTTTTATGTTCTTACAAATAAGAGCCACTATGAAAGGTTCCTTAATGGTTTGTGTCCTGGATATATGGTTCTGCTTTCCTAAATGGTTTCTCAGAAGTTCTTGGATTAAACTTGTGGTTCTATGTTGTTACAAATAACAGTTTCTTAAAGGTTCTTGCCTTGGACATGTGTTTGAACAGTGGTTCTAGGCTTTTAAATACGGTTCTACTCTCTTAAATAGTTCTCCAGTAGTTCTTGCCTTGGACCACTGGTTCTATACTGTCACAATGAAATGTTCCTTATTGGTTCTTGTTTTGGAAATATGGTTTTGCTCTCCTAAAAGGATTCCTCAGTAGTTCCTGGCTTGGACTTGTAGTTCTATGTTGTTACAAGTAACAGTTTATTGATGGCTCTTACCTTAAACAAATGATTCTAGGCTTAAACATAGGGTTCTACTCTCTTAAATGGTTCTTCAGTAGTTCTTGACTTGGACATGTGGTTCTACTGTCTCAAAAATAAAGGTTCCTCAGTGGTTCTTGGTTGAGACATATGGTTCAACTCTCTTATGTAGCTCTGGCCTTGGATCACTGATTCTATACTGTCTTCCTTAACGGTTCTTATCTTGAACATATGGTTCTGCCTTCCTAAAATGATTCCTGGCTTGAACTTGTGGTTCTATGTTGTTTTAGATAACAGTTACTTAAATGTTCTTGCCTTAGACATGCGGTTGCACCATAGTTCTGAGCTTAAACATAAGGTTCTACTTTCTTAAATGGTTCTTCAGTAGTTCTGGGCTTGGACCACTGGTTCTATACTGTCACAATGAAAGGTTCCTTAATGGTTCTTGTCTTTGACATATGGTTCTGCTCTCCTAAAATGGCTTGGACATGTGGTTTTATGTTGTTACAAATGACAGTTTCTTAATGGTTCTTACTTAAGACATAAGGTTCTAGGCTTAGAACTTGCTTGAAACATATGGTTCAACTCTCCTAAGTAGTTCTTGGCTTGGATCACTAATTCTATACTGTCACAATAAAAAGTTCCTTAATGGGTCTTGACTTGGACATGTGGTCTACTCTCTTGAAAAGGTTCTTCAGTGGTTCCTGGCTGTTCAGACCTATGTTCTGCTCTCTTAAAATAAAGGTTCCTCAACTATGTTTAGCTTGAACATGTGGCTCTACACTCTTATGAACAAAGGTTCCTCAATTGTTCTTGACTCAGACATGTGGCTCCACATTCTCACAGAGTAAGGTTCCACAGTGGGTCTTGGCTTGGAAATGCATTGATATTCAAAAATAAGATTCGTCAACGGCTCTTCTCTTGGATGTACGTTCTTAGGAACCTACTTGTAATGGAAGGTTTACATGACTTGACGGTTCTTCTTCATACTCATTATCAAGAATGGCTCTTCAAAGAACCTTCAGAAGGTTTTAGGCATCGCTTCAGAAGACCATCTGTGGCATGTTTACTTCTGTTAGTCCAGAAGAAAGCATGTTGAGCCCTTGTGGAGGTTCTTTCAACTTTATTTAGCTTCACATATCTTATTTACAAGAACAGCTCTTTTAAGATTCATCCATTTAAAGGTTCTTTGGTGAACCTTAGAGAACCAGTTTCCTCAGAGTGTTGCTTCAGGAATGTAAGTTTCATTTCAGGGAATAAACTGACCAACAGTGGCTGGAAGCTTTTGGTGGACATGCATATGTAGCCATTCATATTTCATTGATCGACTGTTGGCAAAAGAAGCATCTTCTGATTGGACTGTTCCTTCAAAGCGGTGGGAGATGACAAACAGATCAGATTTGGGTGGTTGTAAAGGGAAAAGACATGTTCTCTCTCTCTCTCTCTCTCTCTTCCTCTCGGCTCCCTGCGCTCTGTAAAGCTCTTGCTGGGGGAAAACACATGCATAAAATATGAGTGAGTGAGAAAAACAGCCCTGGGTTAGCTGCCAGGGGGTGCTTGCCTAGGATGAGCGTTTGCTTTTAAAAACAAAGGTTTGTAGATGGTTTGGATTTCTAAAAACCTTTAATTGATTTAGATCCTTTACATTATGTGGAGGGTGTTTAAACTATGAACTATAGCTCTTCACACAAGCGTGAGGAGTACTTACACCAGCAGGACCACAGCGATATGAGATATTTAGATGTTAGAGCTTAATGGACACAGTCATACGAGATCACTGGAGTGCTGTTTTAGAAGAGTGCACTGCATTTGAACTGGATATGGATGAGATGTGATTATATGTAATGTAATTGCTTTTTACCTTCTCTCTCTCTCTCTCTCTCTCTCTCTCTCTCTCTCTCTCGCTTACCCTCAATACTATTCAGTTCAATTTAATTACATTTAAATACACTTTGTCTTTATACCAGTATAGGATCTGCACAACTCTCTAACACTCTATCTCTCCATTCAATGCAACTCAGTTCATTTAAATGTATCTCAGTTCTGTTGAATCCAATTCAAAGTCATTGTCTGTCCAGCCTCTATATAAGCCTCTCTCAATTCAATTCCATTGAATTCAAATCTGTTTATTCTCAATGTATTAGTTCAGCATGTAAATTCCGTTCAAGTTCATTTGGTTCAATTCAATTTAACTCCATTGTCATTATACCAGCATCTGCATGACTCTCCAAATCCTTCTCAATTCAATTGAATTCAATTCAGTTTTAATTCAGTTGAATTCAACTTCATTATACCAGTCCAGCATTTGTATAACCCTCTCAGTTGGAGTTTATTGTTGTAATACCAGAACAGTATCTTCATAGTTTTCTTTCAATTCAATTCAAATTTAATTTACTTCAGTTCAGTTCAGTTCAATCCAATTCAGTTCAGTTCATTTCAAGTCAGTTCAATTCAATTCAGTGCAGTTTATATCAATCCAATTCAGTTCAGTTCAGTTCAATTTAGTCGATTTCAAGTCAGTTCAATTCAATTCAGTGCAGTTTATATCAATCCAATTCAGTTCAGTTCAGTTCAGTTCAAATCCATTCAGTCAAGTTCAATTCAATTCAATTCAATTCAATTCAATTCAATTCAATTCAATTCAATTCAATTCAATTCAATTCAATTCAATTCAGTTTAATCTACTCCCATTCAGTTCAGTTCAATTGAATTCAATTTAGTTCAGTCCAGTTCAATCCAGTTTAATTTAATTTAATTTAATTTAATTTAATTTAATTTAATTTAATTTAATTTAATTTAATTTAATTTAATTTAATTTAATTTAATTTAATTCAGTTTAGTTCAGTTCAGTTCAGTTCAGTTCGGTTCAGTTCAGTTCAGTTCAGTTCAGTTCAGTTCAGTTCAGTTCTGTTCTGTTTATTTCAATCGAGTTCATTTCATTTCAGTTCAGTTCTGTTGAGTTCATTTTAATCCAGTTCATTTTAATCCAGTTTAGTTCAGTTAAAGGCAAATCAGTTGGAGTTTATTGTGTAATACCAGTACATCATCTTCATTGTACTCTCTCAATTTAATATAAATTAAATTTACTTCAGTTCACTTCAATCTAATTCAGTGCAGTTCATTTCAATTCAATTAACTTCAGTTCAGTTCAGTTCAATTCACTGTATTAAATTGTACTAATCTGCTGTATTATATCAGCACAGCATCTGTATGACTAACTCTTTCTCTCTAGATGCACTACAGGACATTTTCTTGTTAATAAACATCTGAACTGAAATCAGATATCTAGGTTAGTGTGGTTTATAATTATAGACTGTTAGAACAATATGATTAACATTGTAGTTTGATTACTGAGCCTCTTCCTTCTCCTTCAGTTCAACTTGCATGACATTATACAAACGCAGTATGACTGAAGGCTCGCTCACTGGCGCAGTGCACTGGTGCAGTGCATCGTACACGCTCCATGTCCACGTACACAGCCGGACAGGAAGTGCTGGACAGGTACATTTCTGTTCACCAGGCTAGAAACAATGGAAACGTACCCTCAAAGATACAACTACGGTCTTAATCTGTGTCCCTTAACGACACACCTCTTTCACTCAGTACCTTATTCAGTGCCTGGGACCTGTTGGTCATTTCAGCCTAGCTTACTTAAACCTCCTTGGAACTCACCATCATAGTATCTAAATGGATTATCTAGCACTTGGGGATTGCAGCTCACACCTAAACTGGTTAATATCTATAGTGTGTAAGAATTCACAATTCACAATTCTCCTCATTTTTTAAAACAATTATTCTGGATTTTTCATCAAACCACCCTTTGTGTATATAATGTCATAATGGACAATTTATTAATAATTTTAGGAGATATTTCTTTAAAAAAAAGTTATTTCTTAAAAAAAAAGAGTAGAGCAGTTTTTGATTTTTTTATTTTGTTCCCATTCCTGAAGATCTACAGATTTGAGCTCCAACCTTAATATAACACATGCCATGTAGATAATGAAGGCCTTCATGGGCTTCTGATTCTAAGAGTCACGGGTGTTGGATAGGAACTCTCCAGGGTGCTAGATCTCTAAAACCAGGATTGGGCACCCCTGCCATAAGGTTTGAGGCACTTTGTTAGAGACCAACAAAAGTCAGAGACCACCCTTTGTGTATATAATGTCCAGTCAAAACAGCCATTAAGGACAATTTATTAAAATCGTCAGGAGATATTTCTTTAAAAAAAGTTACATATGTAAGTTAGATAATCCACTTACATAAGAACGAGGAAAGTCAAGGTAAGAAAATGTGGAACTCCTAACCTTTAATGATTTCAGGATTGTTGGGTGGGGCTACACGTTTTGTTAAAAGGCCAAATAAATGTCTTAAAATAAAACATTTATTTCATAATAACTGTAAATACATCATAGATTCAAATGCTTTAAAGCAGACACCAAAACCTTCTAGCCACCAAAACTGATAATGTATTTATAGTTTACAGCAGAGGTCACTAATAGGTGGGCCACGGTCCGGGTCCAGACCCAGTGATAAAGTGATAATCTTTTGAGAACGATTTAATTTTGATAGTCTTTATTTGAAGCGGGGGGACATTTCTAGTCTTTTCTAGACCTGTCCATCGCATGGCCAACACACACTCACTTTTTTTCAATAGCATTTTTATTGTAGCCCTTGTTTTTACTTGACGTGAGAGAAAAACAATTGAAGTTTTATAAATAATTTATTCAGTTCAGCATTTAAAACAATAAATATTATTGCTGATGACAAAATGCTGATATTAGGCTACTCCACTATACAGAATATGGTTATTGAATCATAACACAAGTTAGAAATTATAAGCGCCTGGATCTGGACCGTACTGAATTCTAATTAAATACCCCTGGTTTACAGTATTTGGTGGACATATATTTAGAACAAGGGTTAAAATTTTTTTAATAATAAGCTATCATTTTCTATTTATTACAATTGCCACCAAAATACTATGATAATGGTTTTCAATTATGAGGCATTGTATATGTCAGTTGAAATCACATCAAATATGTCTTCATTTTCACAGCATGCTACAAACTGTCTGAAACTGGCATGAAATGAGTTCAATCAGTGACCCCAAACTTTTGAGCAGTAGTGTATATGTCATTAGTATTTATTACATTCAGCAGCAAACACTTCAACTGTCCAATGAAAAACAAGAATCTCCAAAATACTAACTTTACAGGAGAGGCCAAAAACTCTCCTAACTTTTAATGTAAGTCAATTGAACCAAAATTATTTCCAAGTGATTTTGAAGCATTTCTATTGGTCCATCCATTATGAAACTTTTACACAATGTCAATGGCAGCTGTCGCGTCCAAATGATGCAGAAAAATGAAAATAGGCCAAAATGGTGGGGTTTTTTTTACTGGAAAGCGACGATATACAGAGATTCCAACTCCAGCAGCTGATAAATGGGACAAAATCAGAAGCCAACTGCTCTACAGGGTCCACAGGCTTGATCATCAAATAAACATTTAAGTCATTTTACATGAACATTGAGTGTAATGTAGGAGTATATAAGTACAGGGAAATGAGTAATGGCTGTGGACCAGTGGTGCTCAGAGCTGGAGCTACGACACTGACTGACGTAATAATGTACAGCTGTCTCTGAAGACCTTCATTAACTGGATCAGGTGTGTTAGATGAGGGCTAGAGCCAAACTCCTTAGGGTGGTAGCTCTCCTGGACCAGGATTGGGTGCCTCTGTTGTCTACAACCCTACAGAGTTGAGCACCAACCCTAATATAACACATGCCATCCAGATATTGAAGGCCTTCAGGGGCTTCTGATTCTTAGAGCCAGGGGTGTTGGATAGGAACTCTCCAGAGTGCTAGATCTCCAAAACTAGGATTGGGCACCCCGGCCTTAGGGTTTGAGGCACTTGGAAACCTATGATCACTAAATGAGATAGGTTGGCTTTTATAGTGGCCATGATAAGCTTTCTGAAGCCCAGATACTGCTCGGTATCTGTTGAACGTTATCACATATGTGAAATGAAGCTGCTCAAGAAAGAACTACAGTTCCATTTATTGGTACCATCAAAGCTTTGAGTCTCAATGAGTTGCATATTCAAGTTTATATGTTAATCAATGACATACTCATTGATGACGTAGCATGTGATGGAAGGGGAAGCAGCTATGGGGCCAATTACATTTGATCTAGGGCCAGTAACCCAATGGTGCAAGACCTGAGTGACCACCAAAACTGTCCGCATTAGATAAACATCTTAAAGTGAGTCCGTTTGGACACAGATGGTCATCACACATGGCTATGAGAAGTTTATGGTTCAGAAGATCCCATCCTTTTATGACAGGACCCTCCCAAGGACACCTGCCCCAAGCCCAGGAGATACCCACTTGGCCAGAGAGATTGCATCGGCCTATAAGACTGTGCAGTTGCCAGTTGAATTCAGATCATTTGGAGACCTTTCTCAGACCTTCTCAGGTCATGTCTATACTGTGGTACCTTCAAGAATAAAGCATATACTCTGATCTGGCCTCCCTCTTAATTGTGAAGGCAGGAAAAGAAGTCAAAACGGAGCTCGTTCCTTAAGCTCCACTCCTGCTTCAGCTCGGAAAGCCTCCACAGATGTTTCTGTCCATTAGGTTTGCTGGTAGATCTACTAGCTGCTGTTAGTGTGCCTTGTCAGTGAAGGGTTATTGAACATGCGAGTGTCTGTCTATCTCTTTCTCTCAGCTGGAGATGGTTCCTGCGGTGCTGAATCACTCGGAGGCGGTGGTGGGGGCTCCGGGGCAGGCAGGTGGGCGTGTGGAGGACGTGGGTGGTGATCTGGAGAGGAAAGTGAAGCTGCTGGAGGAGGAGAGGAAGAACCTACGCAAAGAGACACAAAACCATCACCAGCACATCGACCAAGGCATCAACACCCTGCAGGAGCGCATCGCCGAGCTGGAGCAGAGTGAGCAGGGGGCTACAGTGGGGGGCCGGGGGGTGGACTAAGCTGCAAAAATAGCCCATTTTAAATTGATTGTCGCTGTGATGTCACAACCATGAACACATTTACATATCTACTGCGGGCTACAGCGGGCCATACTTGATAAGTTGTAGGAGGGTCTGTATTAACGACACTGCTTATAACTTCAGAGTGAGTGGGTGGAGCTTAACTGCTATAGGCTGAGTTAATAATCGTTTGCTTTGATGGTTGTGACATCATACATGGGTCATTTTTGCAGCTTTTTCTGGACTATATGGACTGTTTGGGAAATGTAGTTTTTCATGATATGGGCTCTTTAACTCAGCTCAGTAATTAATCTGCTGTTTTCTATTATACCACCTCTCTCTCTCTCTCTCTCTCTCTCTCTCTCTCTCTCTCTCCTGGCAGGTCTCACGGGACCCTCTTTCCCGCAGGGCTACAAACTCTCGTTCCCTGTGCGCACGAACTACATGTACGGGCTGGTGAGGCGGAATATTCCGGAGATGTACGCCTTCACGGCCTGCATGTGGCTGAAAGCAGCGGAGAGTGGGATCGGAACGCCTTTCTCCTACGCCGTGGCTGAGCAGCCCAACGAGCTAGTCCTACTGCAGGGGGTCCATAGCCCGGCTGAGCTGCTGGTTAACGACAAGGCGAGACACAAACCTGCTTTATTTTCTGCCCCCCCACCCCTTTTTAATTCTGGCCAAAAGTATGTGGACACCTAATTATTAAATACATATATAATAATAATAATATTGGTACAATATATAAACAGAGATGTGGATTACTATACATATACATCTATATCCATAATATGCTCAGATGCGTATGCATAAATAAAGGTGTATTGAATTGAACAGGTTGTGTAAACAATAATATGCAAATACACAATAATATATAATATAAAACAAGGCACTATAACATAAACACAATATAAAGCAATATAAGCACAGATTAGTTAAATATTATTAATTTAGTACATACAGTAGTGCATGTGAGAGTGATGAGTGTAGTGTAGTCCATCCATCCATCCATTATCTACCAACTTTCCGGGGATCCGGGTCGCAGGGGTAACAGTTTAAGCTTAGAAACCCAAACTTCCCTCTCCCCAGCCACCTCCTCTAGCTCCTCCGGGGGCATACCAGTGCGATCCCAGGCTGGCCGGAGATATAATCCCTCCAGCCTGTCCTCGGTCTTCCCCGGGGTCTCCTTCCGGTCGGACATGTCTGGAATACCTCCACAGAGAGGCGTCCAGGAGGCATCCTAACCAGATGCCCGAACCACCTCAGCTGGTTCCTCTCGACTTGTTCTTTCGGTCACTACTCAAAGCTCCCAGTCCCAGATCCCATTATCCCTCCTCCACCAAACATTACTGTTGTCACTATGCATTCCAGTAGGTAGCATATTCCTGTCATCCACCAAACCCAGATTCATCCATCACACTGCCAGAGAGAGAAACATGATTCACCCCTCCAGAGAACACATTTCCACTCCTCCACAGTCCAGTGGCAGTATGCTTTACACTCTACTACTCTAGCCTACACTTAGCACTGTGCCTAATGATCTTGGGCTTGTTTCCAGCTGCTCAACTCCTGATGCACAGCTCTAGTTCTGATGTTCCTTCCAGAGACAGTCTGGAAGTAAGTGATGCAACGGAGGAAAGATTATATTTACATGCTTTAGAGGTCCCACCTCATGAGTCTGTATGGTGTACCGCTTTGTGGCTAAGCTGTTGTTTGTTTTTTACATTAGTAGCACTTACAGTTGACCGGGGCAGATCTAGTAGGGCAGAAAGACTAAGATGGCACCCTATAACTAACCTATATAATTCATTATGACCCATTCCACTGCCGATGTTTGTCTATAGAGATTGCATTACAATGCACTTGGTTTTATATACATTTGTTAGCGATGGGTGGCCAAAACATCAGAACTCACTAAACAGGGGGTGCGTCCACATACTTATGTCCACAATATGTCTTTAATAAGCCATGTAGACATACTGATTTTTGCTAATGCTTAGTTTATGGTGTACAGTAGCTATTCTGCATTAGCGCACACAGAAGTGAGAAGTGGAAGCTTAGACCAATGGGGTCATTAGAAGTTAAGGTTAAGGGAAAGTCCACCAAAAAATCTCAGCTTTCACTCACTATGTCTATTGCATTAACATGTTCAGTCTAGCTTATCTCATATATTCTGCTCTGTAGGTGGCGCAGTTGCCCCTGTCCTTTCCACAGGGCATTTGGCAGCACGTGTGTGTGAGCTGGACTCTGCGTGATGGGGTATGGAAGGCCTACCAGGGGGGCAAACTGAAGGGGCGGGGCGAGGGGCTGTCAGCGTGGCATCCACTCAGAGCAGGAGGCGTGTTTGTGCTGGGACAAGAGCAGGTGAGTTGGAAAGTTTAAAAAATATATTTTTTGCTACAGTTTTTGGTTTAAATAACATCTTTTATCAAAACAATACACAATGTTTCTCATTTGATGGGTGTGTCAGGTCGTTATCCAATCAGAGGCAGCATGTATGTAAACCCCGCCATATTAAAAAGCCAGCGCACACACAGTGGACTCTAATAGAGTCTTCAACAAATCAACAATCCATATAAACCCCGGTATGAACAAATGAAAGCTTCGTCTACTGAAGTCGTCAATGCCAGTTTGATGCATCTTTGTCAGCTGTTCTTTGTTAAAATGTTAATGAAGTTTATGGGGGTGATGAATCAGGACACTCAGACACATAAGTAAGATCTATTTGCAGGCTTGTTTATTGAATAATCACAATGCAGAGTAGATTGCACTGTACTGGGCTGAGCATAGACTGGGAAAGCCAGGGCACCAGGGAACCAGCGTGCCAACCATGTCCCGTTAGGCGTGGGAGAGGAGCAGGCCGTGCAGAGTAGGCAGATGTCAACAGTAGATGGTAGCCTTGATCTGGACCAACATACCCAGGTGCTTGTTTCCTGTCTTAGCATACAATAGAGCGGACCCCCTCAGTCGTAGAGTTCAGTAATCAGTTCACAATAGAGTCCAAACAGCCTGGCCTCTCCAGTCTGAGGGTCTGCACATAGCGCAGAGTGAGCAGTCTAAGTATATTTGGTCTTTACTAGTACTTAATCTTTTGATTGAGAAAGTAGAAGTAAGTATTCTTGCTCTGCACAAAAACACATCCAGTACAATATTTATTTAAAGATTTATAAATCTGAGTGTGTCTTGTTTATTTTACGTGTGTCCACTGGTGAGTAAGTAAACGTTGTTAATTTCTATTTTAGGTAGAAAAAACCCTTAAACTTAATCATATACTTTAAAGTACAACAATAATATAAGCAGTAAATTATAAGTTCATCTGAAGAAAACTTACAAGCTAGTAAACTAACAGTAAACCCTTAAGTTTACTTTTAGTGTAGTTGCAGTACAAAAGATGTAAACTAGTTTTATACTTGGTTTACTACTCTTACACTTAAAGTGTACTTAAAAGTATACTTTTAAAAACTAGAAAGTGGGCCAATTTAGTCCCAAGAAGTATTAAAATAGTACATATACAAGTGCACTACTAGTACAATGACATTAGTATAGTAACTGCATAAAGTATACGTAATAAAATGAACTTAAACACCGAAAGTAGAGTTAAATAAGAAACCCTATCTAACTCAAACAAAACCCCTACAAAGGGATGTATGAGTACAGTAGCCTATGATGTCACTATTTCATGTTCACAAGGTTTTACAAGTTCTCCCACCGGCCATATGTGCACCCACCACCCACTTGTGTCTTGTATCTTCATTGTTTATTTGATCAGCTCCAGCAGCACTTTATAGTTCTTCGCTTACAGACTGTAGTCCATCTGTTTCTCTGTATGCTGCGTTATCCTGTTCTTCAATGGTCAGAACCCTCACAGGACCACCACAGAGCTGTGGGCGGTGGATCATTCTCAGCACTGCAGTGATATTGAGCTCAGTTGTGCTACTAACCAATACCTACTATCACAGCATTGATCTTGAAGCTGAAACGACGTAAATATTAAACTAAAATAAACGATGAGAAGGATCAAAGCTAATGAAAATAGAAGTTGGTTGTAATATCTGTTTCTAACTGTAATGATTCACAGGACTCAAAGGTAAGATCCATAAGCAGGCTGTTTATTGAGTACAGCAGTGAAATGCTATGGGTAGAGTACTGGGCAATGCAAAGGGGCGGTAGCCAGGAAACCAGAGGGGCCTAGTGGAGATATCCAAGTGGACATGCTGAGCAGAGTAGAAGACGAGAAGAGATAAATGGTTACCTGAGCTCAGGAAGGAGATTCAAGGTGTTGGTTCCCTGTAAGAGCAGTGGTTAGAGCAGTTCCCTCCATAGCGCTTAGTTCCAGGAGATAGTGTCCTGTAAGAGCAGTGGTTGGAGCAGTTCCCTCCATAGAGCTTAATTCCAGGAGATAACCTCCTGTAAGAGCAGTGGTCTGAGCAGATCCCTCCCTGTTGAGCTTAGTTTCAGGAGATAACGTCTTGTAAGAGCAGTGGTTAGAGCAGTTCTCTTCATAGAGCTTAGTTCCAGGAGATACCTTCCTGTAAGAACAGTGGTTAAAGCAGTTCCCTCTATAGAGCTTAGTTCCAAGAGATAACCTCCTGTAAGAGCAGTGGTCAGAGCAGTTCCCTCCCTGTTGAGCTTAGTTTCAGGAGATAACGTCTTGTAGAAGCAGTGGTTAGAGCAGTTCTCTTCATATAGCTTAGTTCCAGGAGATACCTTCCTGTAAGAGCAGTGGTTAGAGCAGATCCCTCCCTGTTGAGCTTAGTTTCAGTCGATAACGTCTTGTAAGAGCAGTGGTTAGAGCAGTTCTCTTCATAGAGCTTAGTTCCAGGAGATACCTTCCTGTAAGAGCAGTGGTTAGAGCAGTTCCCTCCAAAGAGCTTAGTTACAGGAGATAACCTCCTGTAAGAGCAGTGGTCAGAGCAGATCCCTCCATAGAGCTTAGTTCCAGGAGATAACGCCTTGTAAGAGCAGTGGTTAGAGCAGTTCCCTCCATAGAGCTTAGTTCCAGAAGATACCTTCCTGTAAGAGCAGTGGTTAGAGCAGTTCCCTCCATAGAGCTTAGTTTCAGGAGATACCTTCCTGTAAGAGCAGTGGTTAGAGCAGTTCCCTCCATAGAGCTAAGTTCCAGGAGATACCTTCCTGTAAGAGCAGTGGTTAGAGCAGTTCCCTCCGTAGAGCTAAGTTCCAGGAGATACCTTCCTGTAAGAGCAGTGGTTAGAGCAGTTCCCTCCATAGAGCTTAGTTCCAGGAGATAACGTCCTGTAAGAGCAGTGGTTAGAGCAGTTCTCTTCATAGAGCTTAGTTCCAGGAGATACCTTCCTGTAAGAGCAGTGGTTAGAGCAGTTCCCTCCATAGAGCTTAGTTCCAGGAGATAACCTCCTGTAAGAGCAGTGGTCAGAGCAGTTCCCTCCCTGTTGAGCTTAGTTTCAGGAGATAACGTCTTGTAGAAGCAGTGGTTAGAGCAGTTCTCTTCATAGAGCTTAGTTCCAGGAGATACCTTCCTGTAAGAGCAGTGGTTAGAGCAGTTCCCTCCGTAGAGCTAAGTTCCAGGAGACTTGACGGAAATAGAAAGCCGATGATTTGTTGGTGGGCTTGGTTCAGCTTGGCTTCGTAGAACTTGACTGGACATGGCACAGCTGGACTTGGCGTTATCCTAGCTTAGTTTAACTTGGCTTGGCTTGGCAGAGATGAACTAGAGGCTTGGTTAGAACAAACAGGGTTATGTTCAATCCCACACACTGAGGTGTGTGTGTGAGGGGTTTAAATAGTACAAGAACAGCTACACATCCATTCAGACCCATATATTATAATCAATGTATTTGTATGTAATGGCCGAATTGCAATGGAAGGGTGGTCTCTGGCTTTTGCCCAGCACTATAGACTGTATGTAAATTGATATGACTGTATGTAACACCCCCCCCCCTCTCTTTCTGCTGTGCTGTAGGACACACTGGGGGGCCGCTTCGACGCCTCTCAGGCTCTGGTGGGCGAGCTGTCGCTGTTTAACCTGTGGGACCGGGTGCTGCCCGCACCGGAGGTGGCCGCACTGGCGTCCTGCGGGGAGCCCCCGCAGCAGGGGAACGTGGTGCCCTGGACGGAGCGGGACGTGGATGTGTTTGGGGGGGCCCTCAAGGAGCCGGTGGACCCCTGCTCTGAAGGGACAGGGGCCCAGAAGTGAGGGGAGGCTGTGAAGGTGGGGGAGGGAGGGGGTGGCTGGGGATTGGTTTGGTGATTGGAGGGGTGATGGAGGGAAGAGGTGTGACGCAGCTAAATGTCCCTGTGAGGAACGTCCACTGTGGAACTGAATTCATAGTCACGCTCGCCGCCGTGTACGTGTGCTTGTGCAGGGCAGGGATCTGTGTGTGTGTGTGTGTGTGTGTGTGTTTGTGTGTTTGTGCAGGGGAGGGAAGCTGGCTGGTGCTCTGGTAACGTGTGTGTGTGTGTGTGTTCACTACTGTTCAAAAGTTTGGAATCATTTGCTCATATTAATTATTATTAATTAATGAACTATTCTTATTTAATTGTTGGCCTGTGCTCAGGAGCAGCCCTCTAAGGATTTCCTTATTTCCTTTATTTCATTGAAACCATAGAGATGGGCACTCGAGTGAGCGACTTGAGTCCAAGTTGCACTTAGGTCACCTGGAAAAAGACTTCGGACTCGTCCCTAATGACTCTCGACTCGGACTAGTCCAAAATAATTAATGAACAATAAGAGTCAGTCCGTTATCCAGGCACTCTGAGCTTTGAGCTTCTTAAAACGTTATAGCAGTGCTAGGTAAACATTTAGGACACACCTACTGAGTTTACTGACGTCCCTACTTAAGTCTAAGTTGTAAAGCAAGTTATATTATAATGTAACCAGCAGTTGTTCACTTTATAAAACAAAAATATCACATTTAGTTTGCTCTATAATCTCAAAATGTTTAAAAGAGCTCAAGAACAAAGAAATGGTTTGTTTTTAGTTAAAAATGCATATAATTATTTTTTTAACAAAAGTTTATCTGTTGTGTTGTGTTTAACATGGATATATATAGCTGTGTATTTTTATCCTACATTCCTATATGTTGTATTGACTTGAGACTTGACTTAGACTCTAGCCTAAAGACTTGTGACTTGACTTGGACTCTAGCCTAAAGACTCGTGACTTGACTTGGACTCTAGCCTAAAGAATCGTGACTTGACTTGGATTCTAGCCTAAAGAATCGTGACTTGACTTGGACTCTAGCCTAAAGACTCGTGACTTGACTTGGATTCTAGCCTAAAGAATCGTGACTTGACTTGGACCCTAGCTTAAAGACTCATGACCTGACTTGGATTCTAGCCCAAAGACTTGTGACTTGACTTGGATTCTAGCCTAAAGACTCGTGACTTGACTTGGATTCTAGCCTAAAGAATCGTGACTTGACTTGACCTCTAGCCTAAAGACTCGTGACTTGACTTGGATTCTAGCCCAAAGACTTGTGACTTGACTTAGATTCTAGCCTAAAGACTCGTGACTTGACTTGGACTCTAGCCTAAAGACTCGTGACTTGACTTGGACTCTAGCCTAAAGACTAGTGACCTGACATGGACTCTAGCCTAAAGACTAGTGACCTGACATGGACTCTAGCCTAAAGACTTGTGACTTGACTTAGACTCTAGCCTAAAGACTCGTGACTTGACTTGGACCCTAGCCTAAAGACTTGTGACTTAACTGGGACTGTAGCCCAAAGACTTGTGACCTGACTCGGACTCTAGCCTAAAGATTCGTGACTTGACTTGGAATCTAGCCTAAAGACTCGTGACTTGACTTGGACTCTAGCCTAAAGACTTGTGACTTGACTTAGACTCTAGCCTAAAGACTCGTGACTTGACTTAGACTCTAGCCTAAAGACTCGTGACTTGACTTGGACTCTAGCCTAAAGACTTGTGACTTGACTGGGACTCTAGCCTAAAGACTTGTGACTTGACTTGGAATCTAGCCTAAAGACTTGTGACTTGACTTAGACTCTAGCCTAAAGACTCGTGACTTGACTTAGACTCTAGCCTAAAGACTCGTGACTTGACTTGGACTCTAGCCTAAAGACTTGTGACTTGACTTAGACTCTAGCCTAAAGACTCGTGACTTGACTTAGACTCTAGCCTAAAGACTCGTGACTTGACTTGGACTCTAGCCTAAAGACTCGTGACTTGACTTGGACTCTAGCCTAAAGACTCGTGACTTGACTTAGACTCTAGCCTAAAGACTCGTGACTTGACTTGGACTCTAGCCTAAAGACTTGTGACTTGACTTAGACTCTAGCCTAAAGACTCGTGACTTGACTTAGACTCTAGCCTAAAGACTCGTGACTTGACTTAGACTCTAGCCTAAAGACTTGTGACCTGATGCCCCCCATTCATTCCTATAGAGAAAAATCATGCTGCGTATTTATTATTTATTTATCTGAATTATGAGAGCAGGTATTGTTTGGGTGGTGGATCATTCTCAGCATATCTCAGTTCAGTTGAGCTAAATGAATTCTGCCCTTGAGAAAATACAAATACTAACACCTGCTATCACAGCTTTGATCTTAAAACTGATACTAAAACTAACTATTATATTAAAAAATTAACCAAACTAACCAAACCTATTATATTAAAACTCTTAGTGCATCTTTAAGACCTGAAGTAACTCACCATAAAAAAATGATGCAAATGAAAATTATAACTATAATAATATAATATAATAAAGTTTAGTTTTAGAAGTTGGCTGTAATTTCTGCTTCTGATGATCCCCAACACGTTCAGTGATGCTGATGTCTGGACTCTGGGGAGGTCAAGCCAATGTTCTTTTTGGTTTGCTTTCTTCTCCTTTTCTCAGCAACATCATCTTGACAGCTACACATCCTTTCAGACCCAGGGTGTTGGAAGAATAAACAGAAAACTCATTATTAATAGCCAAAATAATAATAATAAAAAGAGATAAGTTGTATGTAATAGCTGATTTGTAATGAAAGATGGTCTCAGCGTGTACGTTAACATGTATGTAAGTTAATAATGTAGAGAGTTGTTCTAGTTCATGCAGTGACTCTGTAGGACACACTGGGCGGCGGGTTATATTCATATCCTTTATCTGAATTAGGTGATTATTGCACAGGCGCAGGCCTGTTTAATTATTAAAGCCCCCCGGTAAGGTGAAAAATACACTGGAGCTCGGGCTGTAAGTCACGCTGTAGTGCCTAATATATCCTTTTAAAAAATCAATGCTGTCAGGTCAGGTTGTATCACAACTCTTATATCAGGACTGATGTCTGAATTTAAAGGCTAAGCACCGCTTATGGACCCCCCTGGTGAATTCACATTGTTTTAGACCTTGAAAATATATGAAATTCGCTGCTTAATTTGCTGTAAAATAGCTAATTTTGATTAAACTGACAGAAAAAAACCTGTGCTCACCACAGAAATTCCTGAACGCTACCGTGTGACGTCACTGGAGGACAACAGTGAACAGCTCAGTGGTACAACAGCACTATGACTGACTGGGACTGAGAATGTTCCAGAACTGCTTCTTCAGATTCTGATGATTTTTCTGAATTTGAATGTGAAAGAGCTGTAATGTAGAAATAGACCACCATATCATTTAGTCCTGAGACTTTTAGTCAAACCACACCCACAACAGCAGCTCATCCTGAGAGTAAACAGTAGCTAAATAACCAAAAGCATTCATGACAACAGCCTAGCAACCAGCTAAACTCAGATATAGAGGTACAGTTATTGTAGTAAATATGATTAAAGTGGAACTCGCTCTCATACGACTCTATAAATCTTCATAACTCAGCTACGTTAGCTTAGCATAACCTGAGCCACTGAACTTAGCAAGTGAAGCTAATGTTAGCTAACATCAGCTAAAGCAGGCTCAGTAACTGAGCTTACCTGGTTTACCTCCACGTACACGGAGGCTCTTGAACTCCTCTCGCTGGTTTCCTTACACGCCCATACTGTTGGAACAGCGTCAGACTTAAGATCCAGTCGTCGTGGAAACCTATGTCTCATAGTGGTGATCATTTTCAGGCGTGAAATGGTTGCTACATTGAAGGAGTAAGAGAACGGTCCTTTCTAAAGTGCCCGTGTAAAGTTGACAGATTTAATCCACTTTCTGGATATTTGGGGGTCTTTGGGCCGTTTGTGTTTAGGTCCACTGTCCACTGTACATCCAATTACTGCAGCCGAAAACACCACCTTTCTGTTATTTAGCATCTTCTAGCCCTGTTGTCCACCATCTACGTCACACGCGTAACTTCTACGGCAGTTTCTGAACAGTGGGCGGAGCTAAACAGTCTTTTAAGCCGTATTGCTTGACTTTGTAAACAATAAACCTTTTCTGACTTTTAATACCCTTACAGAAAATAAGTATACTTAAAGTTCATTTTATTAAGTATACTTTATGCAGTTACTATACTAATGTCATTGTACTAGTAGTACACTTGTATATGTACTATTTTAATACTTCTTGGGACTAAATTAAAAGTATAAGTGTAAGAGTAGTAAACCAAGTATAAAACTAGTTTACATCTTTTGTACTGCAACTACACTAAAGGTAATCTTAAGGGTTTACTGTTAGTTTACTAGCTTGTAAGTTTTCTTTAAGTGAACTTAACATAATACTTATAGTTTACTGCTTATATTGTTGTTGTACTTTAAAGTATATGACTAGGTTTAAGGTTTTTTTCTACTTAAAATAGAATTTTAACAACGTTTACTTACTCACCAGTGGACACACGTAAAATAAACAAGACACACTCAGATTAAGAAACATATTTGTATCTTTATAAATCTTTATAAATCAAATTTTAAATAAATATTGTACTGGATATGTTTGTGTTCAGAGCAAGAATACTTACTTCTACAATCTCAATCAAAAGATTAAGTACAAGTAAAGACCAAATATACTTAGACTGTTCTATACTTGTCAGTATAACCCAAGTATACTTAAGTATAACTGTGTTTAGTATATCACTGAGAAGTACATAAAAAGTAAACTGAAAGCATACTCACTTCCTTTTAGTTTAAAAGAAGTAAACTAATGGTACACTCGAATAAACTTCTTTTTTGTAAGGTAAATCACAAATTAGGATCTTCAACTGGTGCTTAGCCTTTAAGGTCTTGCTGTATGCACAGAATAAACGCCTAGCTTCAGAAAAGCCAACAGCTTATACCAACTAAAGTCAAACAATTTTATATTATTAATTGTTGCAAACATTAACACGTTCAAAGATCGTTTGCTACAGTTATAGAAAGGTGAAACAAGGTGTGACGGCTGGGTTCGGCTGGGTTTTTGCAAAATATTGCAAAATGATAATCATTATAAACACTGATATACGAACTGTAACATACTAGGCTGGTTTCAAGTGTCAGTGACAACTTACCGAATCTTTCTATAGCTAACATTAATGTAAATTTTTAAATGCTGAAATGAATCACCAAACCAAACGCCTTAGGAATGCAGTTTCTCATCTGCAGGAGAGCATCAAACATGCATCTGTTCACTCTGGAATAATCCAATAACAGCTCCCTGTTTTATTATATATGAAAATTTATTTCTACAGACAGGAATCTTTTGTTTGCTCAGCAAAACACTTAAATGAAACAGTATTAACACAGTAAGTAGAGCTTTTACATACATCAGTGTGATTATTTAACTCTTTCCAAGCTTCTCTTTCTATAAACAACCCAGTATTATTTACAGTTCTCATCTAATACCTGCTTTGACTGCTCAGTACTTCATTAAGCTAAATCAAGATTTGCTGCTGAAGGAACTGAATACGTTCATACAATGTCTGGGGCGTCCAGGAGAAATCTGGAACTACACTTCTTCAAGCTGGAGCTCAAGATATGATCTACTTCTTTCACTATAAGATTCATGATACTTTGTAATGTGTGTATGATTATTTACATCTGTTCTAATCAGATCTGGTGGTGAAAATACACTTATTGATAAGATAAGGGCTTTAAAACTATAGTTGCCTAAGACTTACGCACAGTAGTGTATATATGGTTGCAGTGTATATATGGACTAATCCTCTCATTACAAATTTTGCCTGCAATTACATATTCCCACCAGAGAGGTCTCCAAATCCCCCAAGCTTACGTAGAGCTGCTTTAGTATTCTTTTTATTCTATAATGTGTTATATATGGCACAATCTGGAATGTTGCCAACTTTTCAAATATTTTGGGAGAAGAATAATAAATAATAGTCATTATTTAGTGCAAATACAAGTCACTGTGTATGTCTGTTTTATTCTGGACAGCAAAATTGGTATATGTATCGTCGAAAGCAATGATTCCAAACTTTTAAACGTTCGCCTTTATGTGCATTTGGATCCGCAGCCCCATACATTACATCTTCTAAGCCCTTCGAAGCCGTCGTCCAGTGTCCTGTGGCTGTGTTTTAGTGTCCCTCACGCCGGCCTGTTCCCTGCCCACAGTAGACAACTGCAAAAAACGAGACGTTTCAATCTCACGTTTCTCCCCGTCGCCTCAGTGCTGTGCTTTCTTTTTCTCATTGGTCCGTTCCTGCTCGTGCCGGTCACGTGTTTCGTCTGTGGCTGTAAAACACTGGGTGGAGTTTCGCAATAGTGACCGCCTTTACTATACGTACAACTCACTATATGTGTGCTATGTGATTCTGAGTTTCTTATATTCTGTGCTTTTTTTAACCAGTTTTTGAACTTTTTTGTGGTTTCTATGACGATCCTTCGTTTCTATTACCGGTTTATCTTGAGTGGAGGTACATATGACAGCAGCTATTCATTTATCCTAATTTTTTTTACAGATCGAGAACATTTTAAAAAAAAACTTTCATAGACGGACGTGGAAGCAGTATTAGATCCGCTCGTTTGATACACAGAGGGGACGTTTTTCTTTTGTCATCGTGTTCCGTCTGTCGTTCTCACTTATCACACAAAGAGAAAGAGCATGAGGAAGTGCCTGTCCGGGTGGCCACACCCACTTTTTTTTTCTTTTTCCTCTTTTGCTATTGGTTGACAACGATCAGTGATGTCTGTGTAGTGCTTGTTCATGCCTTGTTTGCACCGCAATGGATTGTGACATATGTGGATGACAACATAAAAATGGTGATTAAACGAATGACTGTCGTCTGACAATTATTTATACCTTTTACAGTTTTTTTTTATTGTGTAGATATACGCTTAGTGGCCACTTTATTGGAAACAACTGCACTGAAACCAGATGAAGACGTTGCCAACCACAAAACGATACAACACAGACACAAGGGTGATTATATCAGACCATCATATATTCATACAAGTATATATATATATATATATATATATATATATATATATATATATATATATATATATATATATATATATATATATATATACTAAAAACAGTGGAAACAAACAAAAATTCAATATAAACAAAAATAAAAAACTAAATTGAAACTGAAACATGCATTAAAGGGACTTAAATTATATACACTACCGCTCAAAAGTTTAGGATCACTTTAGAATTTCATTTCATGCAATTTTCATGCAATCCACAAACAATATTATCCATTTCACAATGAATGTAAGTGTATCAGATGATTTTTAAAGAATAAAAATGTTTGTATTAAAGTCTATTTTTGTATAGAGGCTTATTTTGCATATAGTCTATTATCAGTAATTCTCAGTCCTCTGTCTAAATCTCCTGGTACGACCACCAATCCAAGTTAAGGATGTTATTGGGCTAATTGGCTGTTAGGACACTCTTGATTGTGATGCACAGCAGAAAAACATTCTACTAATAAGTGAGTATAAAAGGGAGAACAACATTCTAGGTTAGTTTAGTATCTGAAGATCAGCAGTTGATGGCTTGCTGACCGACTCACAATGACCAGAAAGAAACAACTTTCTTTAGAGACCCGTCAGTCCATTGTTGTGTTAAGGAAGAAGATACTCCATTAAAACAAGAACATTTCACTGTGATCCCAAACCTTTGAGTGCTAGTGTATATATATATATATATATATATATATATATATATATATATATGCACTGTGAGAGAGACCCCCAAAGTCAATCCTACACTGTAAACACTGAGGTTACACTAACACTCTCAGCTAACACTCTGATAATCTCTTCCTCTGTGGATTGAGAAGCTCTCTGCCGCATACGGATTAAATGGACGAGATTGGTACCTTTACCTTTCCTCAGTAAAGAACCAGCAGCCGGAGTCCCCCCTCAGCTAAAAGATAACATCACCATGGATACTCAGCTACCAGCCATAAGATGCCTGGTGTACATGTTCTGTGTATCTAGTTTTATCCCAGGATATTTTCTTATCACTATAGTCATCAGGGAAATGTAATGTAAACATCTGGTGGAACAAAGAAGTAGTCAGAATTTAGGTATTCACAAGGATTATGCTGTGATCTGTTTAATCCCAAGACAATAACTGAGATAATAATATGATAATAATATAATATGATATATCAAAATTGAGATTTTATTGAGATTGAATGTATATATATATATATAAAAATCTCATTTTTGTCTATTTTTCTTTTTCTTTTTCATTTGAACACGACGGCTGTCGTTCACATTGAGTGAGAATTTTATTATAAATGGAAATGATGGAATAGAAATGCTCCCAAAAAATTCTGGTTCCATTGACTTACATTAAAAGTAAAGAAAGTTTAATGATTCTCAAGACTCAGAAGCAAAGGTAAGCTCCATAAGCAGACTGTTTTATTGAAAACAACGGTGAAATGCAATGAGCCATGTACTGGGTTGGGTGGAGGCGTGCTAGCCAGGAAACCAGGGGAGCTGGGACTGGAGATTCCAGGCGTTGGTTTCCTTTAAGAACAGAAACAGAGCAGAGACCCTAGTGAAAGGGTAGAATTAGTGAACACGTGTGGTGAACCCATCAGACTGATGCTGGGGGTGGTGTGGCTGGGTAGATTTAGCTTGAGCTGGCGTGACTAGGGAATCCTGGACTTGGCGTGGCGACAGATGGCTTGACTGGACCTGGCTGGGTTGGTTTGACTTGGCTTGGTAAGGCATTAGGCTTGGTTTGCATGTACTAATGGTACAAACAATGCCAGGCGCCGTGGTGACGGAGTGAAGGGGTTTCGTAGAGAGCAGGTAATGAGAGACAGGTGTAGTGTGTTCTAGGCTAATTAGTATACAGGGGACAGGGACCTCTGGTGGTGCTGAGCAGGACTGCTTACAGGAAGTTTTATCATTTATAGGGTGTTTTCTATTGTGATGTGTTCCTCACCCTTAACCTCTTAACATTCCGGCCCTTTTTATCAATTTCCGCCTGAAAATACATACCTAAATCTTGAAGGTTTTTACTAAAACACTCCATAAATTAGTGTAATTTTCATGATGTAATGTTCCTGAAAAGCCTTCAAATTTATGCTAGAAAGCACTAAAAGGCATTGAAACTAATTTGCAATGGTCCAAATATACTGAAAACAACAACAAAAAAAAAAAACAGGCGCTTTTCTTATTTTTATTTTAGAAATTAAATTTTAGTGCCTACCAAAAATAGAGTTTATGTGCCCCAAGACTTTTTCCTTTAGACTCAGTCAGTAAATAAAGGCCTATTTGGGGTCTATTCTGGTACAGTTTGGAGCTGTTTATCTGGTGTAAAACTCCCTCTGCTGCCCGATTTCAGTACATCGCCACGGTTACCCTTTTTTTTCAGCTCTTCTAAACAATCTAAAACGGCATAAAATATCTTTTTCTTTGCTTCGTGACTTTGCTTAGGGTTCATAGTTAATGTTTGGATAGTTGTTTTGTGTTTGTACGCTGTGTATTTTATGCACTCTGAGACTCAAAAAAACACCCGTTTTCCTGAACCACCCGCCTTCTCGGTTACGCGTCCAAATATCTTCCCACCTGATTGGTCCACAGACTTGATTGACATATCCCTGGAAAGAAGAAGGGTGGGGCTCTGAGGGTATGTGCTTAAAATGGCCGAGTTCGAAGTGGAAGATATTTTTATTAATTTTTAAATTCGATGGTTTTAATTCTGACCTCTCAGATGTTCGGATTACTCTTTACACTAAATGGCGGATTATTAATGATCGGATTGATGGAAAAACACAAATTTGGTCTCGTTTTAAAGAGATTAATTGTTGTTGTTATCTTTGTAAAATGTGGTTGTTTTTGGATTCTGTTATATATTTAATTATCATGAGTTTAATTTTCAAACATTTTCAAGTAGGGAATTTTCCATAGGCTGATTTCAGAGCAGGAGGTGAGACTGCATCCCTGTCCCTCATGGCCACATGGTGAGCCACATTCTTTGGGAGGAATAAATGTCTTTCGAAGTCTAAAAATCAGACTCATCACTATTGAAATACATATATTTTGTGTTTTAATAAATATATGACGCTTCATGTGTGTATAACTGTGTCTGCCAGATATGCACAGGCTAGCATTTCTCCATTCTGCTCAAGGTGAGCTTACAAAAACAGTCCCTACTGAAACATTCAGTACATTTTAGGTAGCGTTATGATTCTTTTGTGAGTTCTCAGTAATATAAAGTAATATTAACATAATTAATGAAGGATGTGGCTGGTGTTTCTGATAAAGTGGCCAATATTTACAAGTATTTTCGTCATTTGTGTCGTCATTTGCCATTCCTCCAAATTAAGCACTAAGATGCAGAAACCTTTCCAGCAGCTCACTACTCTAATATAGAGCTGCTCTCCAACCTTCATCCTGCTCCTCTTCCTCACTCGCTTTCTTTCTTCCTGCTGCTATTGAATTATAGATAAGTGTTAATCACCTCATTCAGGCCTCCTGCACAGACCACCACTGTTCACTCTCTCTCTCTCTGAATATATATATATATATATATATAT
>CM038728.1:9969567-10048880 GCA_021613375.1 Megaleporinus macrocephalus
GTTCTCAGTCACACCTTTCACCTCTCTCAGGATAGTAGCTATTATTTATTCACCTCCAGCATCGCTGAGGTTTTCATTCACTTTTGAAGAAACGGTGCTCATAGAGATGCTTGCCAAGTTTGATTGGTTTAGCTTCGTGTTTTGCAATTCACAACAAGGTCTATGAATTCATCAGTCAGGTCAGATGAGAGCCATCATGGAGATATGGGCTGTATGCTTGGAACTAGTGGGCAAACTGATCCCCAATGCATGATGGAGCTACAAGTTAGGGGTTTCTAATAAAGTAGCCATTACACGATGCCAGGTGAAGACCTGTCCTGACTTTACAGACCCTTCAGCACACCACAATACATACAGCAGCTGAAGTCCTACATCCAGTGCTGGAGTGGGTTAATCGAGAGAGTCAGGACGGGTGGGCTGGAAGCTCTGGGGCCTGGTGGTGAGCTATGAACTCATGCATATAGGCAGAAGAATGCACCAACTAATCATATATCATGTAGCTATGTAGGGGCTACATCAGCAGATCCCACCTCAAGTAGTACATGCCCTGGTACAGTAGATAGAGATTAGATGGCGCTGGAGTTATCTTCTTATTCTCGTTTCCCGTTCAGCCTTCAGGAAACTAGAAATACAGACCCTAGAAAGACCACCTGTAACTTAGACCTTCTCTGAGGTATCATAATCACATGGTCAGCATCAAGCTTGAAGCATCATAGACAGTGAGAAATGCTGACCCTAGCTTACTTTGAGATAAAATCTTTGGCCAGTCTTTATTCTGTGACTAGTTAGCCACCTTAGTTACACTGAATTGCCAAAAGTATTCACTCACCCATTCAAATCATTGAAGTTAGGTGTTCCAATCACGTCCATGGCTGACTGCTTCTACACACATTAGTAAAAGAGTGGGTCGCTCTCAGGAGCTCAATGAATTCCAGCGTGGTACCGTGATGGGACGCTACCAGGTCCAGTCGTGAAGTTTCCTTACTACTAAATATTCCACAGCGGACTGTCAGTGGTGTTATAACAAAGTGGAAGTGATTGGGAACGACAGCAACTCAGCCACCGAGTGGAAGCCACGTAAACAACAGAGCAAGGTGAGTGGATGCTGAGGAGCATAGTGTGCAGAGGTTGCCAACTTTCAATCACTACATACCTCCAAACTTCATGTGGCCTTCAGATCAGCTCAAGAACAGAGCATAGAGAGCTTCATATAATGGGTGTCCATGGCCGAGCAGCTGCATCCAAGCTTTACATCACCAAGTACATTGCAAAGTGTCAGATGCAGTGGAGTAAAGCACGCCAACACTGGACTCTAGAGCAGTGGAGACATGTTCTCTGGAGTGACCAATCAAGCTTCTTCGTCTGGCAATCCGATAGACGAGTCTCGGTTTGGTGGAGGTAGGGTTGTTTTTCAGGAGGTGGGCTTGGATCCTTAGTTTCAGTGAAAGGAACTCTTAATGCTTCAGCAGACCAAGAGATATTGGACAATTTCATGTTCCCAACTTTGTGGGGACAGTTTGGGGACGGCCCCTTCCTGTTCCAACATGACTGCCCACCAGTGCACAAAGCAGCTCCATAAAGACAGTCAAGTTCTTCCACACAGTTCGGTGTGGAAGAACTTGACTGGCCTGCACAGAGTCCTGATCTTACCCTGATAGAACACCTTTGGGATGAATTAGAGCGGAGACTGTGAGCCAGACCTTCTCGTCCAACATCAATGTCTGACTTCACTAATGTTCTTCTGGAAGAACGATCAAACATTCCTATAAACACTCTACTAAACTGTGTGGAGAGCCTTCCCAGAAGAGTTGGGAAGGCTCTCCACACAAGAGTTGAAGCTTCCCAGAAGAGTTGGGCCGACATCATATTAAACCCTATAGATTAAGAATGGGACGTCCCTCAAGTTCATAGGCGTGTGAAGGCAGACGAGGTAATATAAGGTATCTCAGTGTAGCACATGAATAATAAATGAAATAAATTAATGTATTTATAAACAAATTTATTTTGCATGAAGGCAATACTGTGCATGTGTGTGTGTGTGTGTGTGGGGCGGGTTGGTCATGTAACTCCCTAGTGTGAAAGCAAGTCCACTCCAGCACTAGATGATTCTGTTTATCTGCCTTTCTTTTGTTAGAGCTCACCCTCTCTGCCAGATGCGTGTCTGAGCTCTCTCGTGCTGTCAGGTCAGGCCTGCTGTGAGGGATATCTGGGGCAGCAGCAGAATCACCTGCGTTAGACAGATGTGGCGGGGGCAAAAAATTTAGGTCAGGCAAGCCGGAGAGTGAGAGAGAGAGGTTTAAGCTGAGCTTCCCTCTTGTTGTCATGGATATCCAACAGAGAATCTGTATGTGCCAAGTATAACAAAATTGGCAAGCCAAACAGGAAATATTTAATAAACATTAATATATATGGAATGAACACATATATATCAATGTTCATTCCATATCTAATCAAAGTTCATTCTATATATATCAATGTTCATTCCATATATATCAATGTTCATTCCATATATATATATATATATATATAATCAAAGTTCCATATATATATATATAATCAAAGTTTATTCTGTATATCGAAGTTCACTCTATATATATCCATGTTCATTCCATATATAATCAAAGTTCATTCTATATATATCAAAGTTCATTCCATATACAATCAAAGTTTATTCTGTATATCGAAGTTCATTCTATATATATCAATGTTCATTCCATATATATCAATGTCCAATCTATATATATCAGTGTCCATTCTATATATATCAGTGTTCATTCTATATATATCAGTGTTCATTCCATATATATCAATGTCCATTCTATATATATCAGTGTCCATTCTATATATATCAGTGTCCATTCTATATATATCAATGTTCATTCCATATATATCAATGTTCATTCTATTTATATCAGTGTTCATTCCATATATATCAAAGTTCATTCTGTATATATCAGTGTTCATTCCATATATATATCAAAGTTAATTCTATATATATATATATCAATGGTTATTCCATATATAATGAAAGTTCGTTCTATATATATATCAGTGTTCATTCCATATATATCAATGTTCATTCTATGTATATCAATGTTCATTCTATATATATATCAATGTTCATTACATATATATTAAAGTTCATTCTTTATATATCAATGTTCATTACATATATATCAATGTTCATTTCATATATATATCAATGTTCATTCTATATATATCAATGTTCATTCCATATCTAATCAAAGCTCATTCTATATATATCAGTGTTTATTCCATATATATCAATGTTCATTCTTTATATATATATATATATATATATATATATATATATATATATATATATATATATATATCAAAGTTCATTCTATCTCAGTGTTCATTTAATATATATATCAAAGTTCATTCTATATATATCAATGTTCATTACATATATATCAATGTTCATTTCATATATATATCAATGTTCATTCCATATCTAATCAAAGCTCATTCTATATATATCAGTGTTTATTCCATATATATCAATGTTCATTCTTTATATATATATATATATATATATATATATATATATATATATATATATATATATATCAAAGTTCATTCTATCTCAGTGTTCATTTAATATATATATCAAAGTTCATTCTATATATATCAATGTTCATTACATATATATCAATGTTCATTTCATATATATATCAATGTTCATTCCATATCTAATCAAAGCTCATTCTATATATATCAGTGTTTATTCCATATATATCAATGTTCATTCTTTATATATATATATATATATATATATATATATATATATATATATATATATATATATATATATATATATATATATATATATATCAAAGTTCATTCTATCTCAGTGTTCATTTAATATATATATCAAAGTTCATTCTATATATATCAATGTTCATTACATATATATCAATGTTCATTCTATATATATCAGTGTTCATTCCATATCTAATCAAAGCTCATTCTATATATATCAGTGTTTATTCCATATATATCAATGTTCATTCTTTATATATATATATATATATATATATATATATATATATATATATATATATATATATATATATATATATATATCAAAGTTCATTCTATCTCAGTGTTCATTTAATATCTATATCAAAGTTCATTCTATATCAGTGTTCAATCCATATATATTAATATTCATTCCATATATATCAGTTTTCATTCCATATATATCAAAGTTCATATTTTATTTCATATAATATATATTTATTTATTTTTTTATTTTATTTTATGTTTTATTTATGATTTATATATTATATTTGTGGATTATAAGGCTCGAGACCCGATTGGCTGAGATTGACAGCGCGCCGCAGGTGGGCGGGGTCTATCCGGGCTCTGGAGTCTGGAGTGCCGGTTATTGTGGTGAAAATGTCTCTTTAAGGACGCAGCTGGGAATTCTGTCTGTGTTAGCACGTAAGGCTCTAGATAGCTTTAATTCTGATTCTGTGTGTGAACGTTGTAATGTTAAATAAGTGGTAGACGTTCTTGGTGAAGCTGTGAGCGCAGTCAGTCAGTCAGAGTCGGTCTGTGCAGCTCCAGCTAACTTGCTGGCCGGTTAGCCAGCTAGCATGCTACAGTATCAGTGTTTATTCTTTTAATTTGATGTGCTGGGTCACTTACTCTGCCTCGACAGGTGGACACAGCTTAACGTTAACTGTAGACACGGTTCCGTTTGTTAATTTACCCAAAATCAACAGGTCCAGTACAACAGCCTCCAGCTTTCAGCCTGTTAGCTTAGCTGGTGTTAATAGCGTAGCCTTGTTTAGTTAAATGTGGCTAACTGCTCCATCTTCTCCTGCTGTAGTTCTTAGTAAACATTAAGACATACAGTAATCAGCCATCAAAACTAACTCCTTGTATATCTACACTCATTACCTATTTTATCAGCTCCACTTACTATACAGGAGCACCTTGTAGTTCTACACTTACAGACTGTAGTCCATCTGTTTCTCTATATACTTTGTTACCCTGTTCTTTAATGATCAAGACCCCCGCAGAGCAGGTGTTATTTGGGTGGTGGGTCATTGTCAGCACTGCAGTGGGTGTGTTACTGTGTTTTTTGCAGGTCCACCCTGTAGATGTAAAGTCAGAGACAGCAGCTCATCTGTTGCTGCACAGTTGTTGTCCTCTAGTCCTTCATCAGTGGTCATGGGTCGCTGCCCAATGGACACTGTTGTTTGGACACTGCTGTGTCTGATCCGCTCATATGAGCTATATATATATATATGTATGTATGTATGTATGTATGTATGTATGTATGTATGTATGTGGATATGGATATAGATGACCACTGGAACCAAACCCATGTTCTTCAGTAAACAGAACCAGTGTTATTCCTAATAAGACAACGCTAGAGTGGACATAGACTTCATGTGAGGGTCTCTATGTTACATGTAAATAAACAGGAACGGTGGTTTTGTTTGTTTTATTTGTTTTATGGTTGTTTTATTGAATGCATTTATTTGTGGTCTTAATATAGTAATTAATGCCCTCGATATATGAATTATATGTTAAAAAAAATAATCTTCTTGTCCTTTAAAGGGGTATGCTGGCCAAAATAAAAAGTAATATGTGTTGTAGACAAGCTCACTTGTGTATTTCAGCATTCTCAGAGTAAAATTTTCAGGTTTAAAGACGAGAGGTTTATTTTTTCTAATTTTAATTTTTTATTTTTTAACTTTTATTAGCTGGCAAACGCAGAAGAAAGACAGATAGCTAGAAGGCCAAATATCTTATCCAGCCATAGAACTGTAGTAACTGTCTATAAAGCATCATGACAACACAGAGAGTGGATTACACAAATAGTAGAAATGACGAGATGAGGAGGATAACAGAAAGCTGAAGGCTTGGCTTCTTTGGCCCCAGTGTATGCCGATAAAGATAGATTTCAAATAGTTGTGTGATGTATTTATATTATGCTGATGGGAGTTGTAGTGAAAAAAATTAAGGATACATAAAAATTTTTATAAAATTGTGAATTCTGGTCAGCCAGTGAGGCTGAAGGGTATACTGGTGCGCTACAGAACACTGTGTAACATAAATAACATAACAAATTAAACTCTAGCTTTAGGCTGTAGTGCCACTGTTATTCACTAGTAGGGTCAGGCCACTGTTCAGAATAGCTTTTATACTCAGAAACTGTTTACGAGTTGTAACTGTTTATGTGCATTTCTTTCTACAGAACCAAAACCATGGCAGAAACGACTGAGAGCAAGAAGGACGAAGCAGACTACAAGAAACTGCACAGTTTTCCTCTGATTAGGGTGAGAAGCTCTACCTTTCTGTTTAACCACTTACATCATAATATAGTGGTGCATTAGTAAATAGCTAGATGGAAGCATATCAGTATTAAAATTTAAAATATAATATAAAAAATGCAAAATGGCAACTTGATTTTAAGTTTAACTTTAAATTTTCCTGCTCGTACATGCACATTTGGACTGAAAATTAAAAGGTAATTTCAGTAATTTTGTTTATACATATAACACATGTTGACATTTCAATAACAAAGACTTGATGCTTATAGAGTAACTTTAAATTATAATTTTTTTAAATTAAAATGCATTTTTATGTATCATGTATCTTCATTTTTGTCAATTTCTATTTTTCTACATAAATTTAATGCAGCAGCTGTTGTTTACATTATGTGTAAATGTAATGATGAAATAGCTTGGCAAAAATTCTGGTTCCATTGACTTGCAATGAAAGTGAAGACAGTTGTTTTTGATTGGACAGCGACGATATTCATGTCTTATTAGGTCTGGGCGATATTGAGAATTTATTATTGGGATATTCGCTTATTTTTAAAATTAGGATAATCGGTGATATCACCCCTTCCCCTGTTTTTGGGAGGTGTGCGGTGTATTTGGGTACTTGGTATAAACTTAACTTACAGTATTTCCATATTTGGAAATGTCTCTACTTAGATGTCATCCTTTTATTAAATGTGAGATGCAGTGGCTTGCGGTTCAGCATGTCTGTGGTTCAGTGTTACAGGAATGAGAGAGTCTCAAAAGCTGTTTATTTAAATAGGTTGGCGGCTGCAGGGGCGAGAGACCTCCGTAGGCTGACTTTACACAGTGAAACTGTCGTTCAGTTTTAGAGACCTGCACCCTACACAACTACATTTACTTGAGTTGCATAATATAAAGCGTCCGGCAACTCACTTAAAACTCAGCCACAGTTGTAATTGTAAGTATCTCAACTTAATGGACCGGAGATAACATCACATGATCACGTTACGTGACAGATTTGATATCAAATGACAGAAATGATAAATTTGACTTTATAGAAAAGGAGACCAACATAGTCAATAGGCCTGTGTATTGGCAAAAACATAATACATATCATACATGATACATGGGTTACAATTCTATGTATTGTAGTGTCAACCATTGTGTGCTGTGTTTAATCCTCTGACCACTAGATGGCAGCATTGTAATCCATTTTCAGCTCCACTCCAACATTAATAAGGAGCACAAGGGCGCAATGCTATTGTAAGTATTGGCAAACCTGTTCATACAGTGGAGTGTTTTAATAGTAGGATTTGAAAAATCACAATACATCACTTTGCTTACAGTATCGCAATATATTGATTCATGATTGTTGTATCACAATAAGTATTGTATCACCAGGTTCTTGCCAATACACAGGCCTAATGTAAACATACCCACTGTGACTGCTAAAGAATCTGTAGTTAGGCCAATAACATTACCTCCTCTGTTAATCCTACTTCTGTCATTCTCTCTGATTCTTCTCCTCCAGTAGAGCAGACCATACTCTTACTACAGTACCCTGTTAAACTTCATTCCTCACATCAAACAAGCTTAATTTCATAAGAAATACAGTTTCATGTGCCTGTGTCCTGCATATTATACCCTAGAGTACTAAGATGAGTTCAGATATTGGTATATTTGGGTTGCCCCTCATTCACAATGCTGTGAAATGTTTGTTATGTTATCTTTTCAAAGCTTACTTTGAGCTCCACCATACAACAGAACTGTATTGTATTGAATGTTTTTGTATCTATTTTAATAGGCTGTAACAGAGGCTGTGCTAATTTGAACCAGCGAAGTGTTTGGTGTGGGTGTAACACTTCCAGACAGAAGAACAGAGTGGACATCCGCTAACTGTGAAGTGACACACTCAGTAGTGTGGACGCTGTTGACTGATGCATCTGATTGGGACACTTACCAAAACGAGTGGGAGTGATATATCTCACTACTTTTTAGTGTGATGCGTGGTGTGACATGTCGCTAGGTTTCCAGGCTATTTAAAGAGTCTCCATCTTTCTCGTCTGTCTCACTCTCTTCCAGTCTTAACGTCTTTTTGTCTGTCTTGCAGCACACGGACATGCCGGAGGAGATGCGGGTGGAGACCATGGAGCTGTGTGTTACAGCGTGTGAGAAGTTTGCCACCAATAATGAAGTGCGTTTCTATGTTTAATGGAGAGTTTAATCAGTTTCTGCATATTCCAGTCGCTCAGATGTAAACAAAGTCATGTGATGTGGTTTATTGTGGAGAACAGCTCTGGGTTCAGTACAGGGGGTGTGGGAGCAGGATGATATCTACAACATAAACACAGCCATGTTGTTGGATAACAGAATGTAGCTCATCCATTGGCCTGTTGAAACATGGCAGCATATGTCACTACAAAATGTGTTGTGTTAATGGTGCAAGTGTGCAGGTTGTTAGATCACTTCCAGCCAAACGTTTTAGTTACACTACCATTCAAAAGTTTTTAAACAGTTCTAAAACGTTTGGCTGGTAGTGATCTAAAACGTTTGGCTGGTAGTGTACTAAAACGTTTGACTGGTAGTGTACTAAAACGTTTGGCTGGTAGTGTACTAAAACGTTTGGCTGGTAGTGTACTAAAACGTTTGTCTGGTAGTGTATCTAAAACGTTTGACTGGTAGTGTATCTAAAACGTTTGACTGGTAGTGTACTAAAACGTTTGGCTGGTAGTGTACTAAAACGTTTGTCTGGTAGTGTATCTAAAACGTTTGACTGGTAGTGTATCTAAAACGTTTGTCTGGTAGTGTATCTAAAACGTTTGACTGGTAGTGTACTAAAACGTTTGACTGGAAGTGATCTAAAACGTTTGACTGGTAGTGTATCTAAAACGTTTGACTGGTAGTGTATCTAAAATGTTTGGCTGGTAGTGTATCTAAAACGTTTGGCTGGTAGTGTATCTAAAACGTTTGACTGGTAGTGTATCTAAAACGTTTGGCTGGTAGTGTATCTAAAACGTTTGACTGGTAGTGTATCTAAAATGTTTGGCTGGTAGTGTATCTAAAATGTTTGGCTGGTAGTGTATCTAAAACGTTTGGCTGGTAGTGTATCTAAAACGTTTGACTGGTAGTGTATCTAAAATGTTTGGCTGGTAGTGTATCTAAAACGTTTGGCTGGTAGTGTATCTAAAACGTTTGTCTGGTAGTGTATCTAAAACGTTTGTCTGGTAGTGTTCTAAAACGTTTGGCTGGTAGTGTACTAAAACGTTTGGCTAGTAGTGTATCTAAAACGTTTGACTGGTAGTGTATCTAAAACGTTTGGTTGGTAGTGTATCTAAAATGTTTGGCTGGTAGTGTATCTAAAACGTTTGGCTGGTAGTGTATCTAAAACGTTTGGCTGGTAGTGTATCTAAAACGTTTGACTGGTAGTGTATCTAAAACGTTTGACTGGTAGTGATCTAAAACGTTTGACTGGTAGTGTATCTAAAACGTTTGGCTGGTAGTGTACTAAAACGTTTGACTGGTAGTGTATCTAAAACGTTTGACTGGTAGTGTATCTAAAACGTTTGGCTGGTAGTGTATCTAAAACGTTTGACTGGTAGTGTATCTAAAACGTTTGGCTGGTAGTGTACTAAAACGTTTAACTGGTAGTGTATCTAAAATGTTTGACTGGTAGTGTACTAAAACGTTTGTCTGGTAGTTTACTAAAACGTTCAGCTGGTAGTGTATCTAAAACGTTTGTCTGGTAGTGTACTAAAACGTTTGACTGCTAGTGTATCTAAAACGTTTGACTGGTAGTGTATCTAAAACGTTCAGCTGGTAGTTTACTAAGTAGTGTTTATTGACCGTCACTGGCTGAGGAATGTTACTTTCAAACACTTGGGTTTTTTGGCAAAGTTGTGAGGCTCAGGGTCAGCGAATGATGAGGTGCATAGTACGCAGAAGTTGCCAACTTTCTACAGAGTCAATCACCACAGACCTCCAAACTTCATGTGGCCTTCAGATCAGCTCAAGAACAGAGCATAGAGAGCTTCATGGAATGGACTTTCTTGGCCTCATGGGCTCAGTCTGATCTCACTAATGTTCTTCTGAAATAACGGTCAAACGTTTCCATAAACACTCTCCTAAACTGTGTGGAGAGCTTCCCAGAAGAGCTGAAGCTGTTATAGCTGCAAAGGTTGGGCCGACATCATATTAAACCCTATGGATTAAAAAATGGGACGTCAATCAAGTTTTTATGTGGGTGAAGACAGACGAGCCAATTCTTTTGGCAATATAATGTATATGTAACTCATTAGTAGTTCCCTCTGAAGTGTAGCAGCACTAGTGTATTTGTTGTAGATGAGTGTGTTGATGCTGTCCAGTAGAGATCAGTAGTGTCATTTCCCACCTTCGCAGTGCTGTGACTGATGACTGTGGTTATCAGACAGTTATGTAATACTTGTTATACGTATTAACACATTATAGTGGATGTATTATCTGCCCTGGTGTTTTAAGGGTACATACTGTCTAGTGTGTGGACATACAGTATTTGCTCAGTTCCTCTGCTTGTTTCTAAACCAGATTCAGGTTCTGGACTGACAGCAGGGCTTTATTGGGACTTTAGAAAGAATTTCTGAACGTAGACGGGAGATTATTGAAGGAAATGAAGTGGTGATTGATTGATTGAGCTGTTTGATCTGTTTATTTTGATCAGTTCATTTATACAAATCTTGTTGCATAATTTTCAGTCATGTTAATCTGTCTCTCTCTCTTTCTGTCTCTCTCTCTCTCTCTCTCTCTCTCTTTCACTGTCTGTCTCTTTCTCTGTGTCTATCTCTCTCTCTGTATCTCTCTGCCTCTTTCTCTCTCTGTATCCCTCTTTCTGTCTGTTTCTCTCTCTCACTGTCTCTCTCTCATTGTCTGTCTCTCTCTTTGTCTTGCTTTCTCTCACTCTTTGTGTCTCTCTTTCTCTATCTCTCTCTCTCTCACTCACTGTCTGTCTCTTTCTCTGTGTCTGTCTCTTTCTCTGTGTCTATCTCTCTCTGTATCTCTCTGCCTCTCTGTATCTCTCTTTCTGTCTGTTTCTCTCTCTCACTGTCTCTCTCTCATTGTCTGTCTCTCTCTTTGTCTCGCTTTCTCTCACTCTTTGTGTCTCTCTCTTTCTCTCTCTCTCTCTCACTGTCTGTCTCTTTCTCTGTGTCTATCTCTCTCTCTCTCCGTATCTCTCTCTGTCTCTATCTCTCTCTGTATCTCTCTCTGTCTCTATCTCTATCTGTATCTCTCTCTGCCTTTCTGTCTGTTTCTCTCACTGTCTCTCTCTCTTTCTTTTTCTGTGTCTATCTCTTACTCTTTCTCTCTCTCTGTATCTCTCTATTGGTCTCTCTCTCTCTCTCTCTCACTGTCTGTCTCTTTCTCTGCGTCTATTTCTCTCTGTCTCCGTATCTCTCTCTGTCTCTCTCTGTATCTCTCTCTGTCTTTCTCTCTCTGTATCTCTTTCTGTCTGTTTCTCTCTCACTCTCTCTGTATCTCTCTGTCTCTATCTCTCTCTGTATCTGTCTCTATCTCTTTGTCTCTATCTCTCTGTATCTCTCTCTGTCTATCTCTGTCTGTATCTCTCTGTCTCTCTCTCTATCTCTTTCTGTCTGTTTCTCTCTTTCTTTTTCTATCTCTTTCTCTTTCTCTCTCTCTCTGTATCTCTCTCTATCTCTCTCTATCTCTGTCTCTCTCTCTATCTCTTTCTGTCTGATTCTCTCTTTCTTTTTCTCTCTGTATCTCTCTCTATGTCTCTGTCTCTATCTCTCTCTCTCTGTGTACCTCTCTGTCTGTTTTTCTCACTCTCTCTCTCTCTGAATCTCTCTTTCTGTCTCTCTTTCTCTCTGTCTCTCACCCTTTCTCTCTGTCTCTGTATCTCTCTCTGTGTCTGTATCTCTCTCTCTCTCTCTCTCTCTGTTTTCTTAGAGCGCGGCAAAGATGATAAAGGAGTCGATGGACAAGAAGTTCGGCAGCTCGTGGCATGTGGTGATCGGAGAGGGCTTTGGCTTTGAGATCACGCATGAGGTGAAGAACCTTCTCTACATGTTCTTCGGGGGAAGTCTCGCCGTGTGTGTGTGGAAATGCTCCTAACACACACACACACACAGTCCCCTCCACCCGCACTCCATATAACACCAACCGCTGAAGACAAATCTCTCAGTCTGAACTGCGGCACGTACTCGGTCGAGCACCAGTCATGATGTACTCTACAAGAATACGGAGAGCACAAAATATGCTTTACTTTACTTATTAAATGAAAAGTAGTATTATTTTTAATATTATTATTTATTAACAAAACTTGAAGTACTACAGGCTGACACTGCTGAACAGTTACTCTTACAGCAGGTAGTGTAGAGTCCTGTTCTGTTGCTGTGAATGATTGGACGTGCCAGTGATGCGCAGCGCTGGGGATCAGACAGAACAGTGTCTTTCCAACCACAGTGTCTTACAGACTGAAAACAGCTTTTCGGTCAGCTCTTGTCACTGAGCAGGAGGGTTGCTATGCTTTGTTACTATGTTACTATGTTTATAATGTTTTATAAGCTGCTCAGAGATGCCTTACACCTGAGCATGCGTCTCACTGCCTGGCAGACAGCTCACTAGCCAACGTGCTGCCATTTCTTCTTGGAAGTGAACTTTAAATGTATAGCTAGAACCACAAAACATTGCCGTGTCGTCATAGCGCCTATACAGGAATAGTGCGCTTGCACTCTTGGCACTGATCTAAAGTACATTTTGCCTACGTTTTATCATATACACGTGAATCACTCACATATACACTCGCACTAGTGAACAGACACAGTAGGGGGCAGTGAGCACACTTGCCCAGAGCGGTGGGCAGCCCTACCACAGCGCCCAGGCAGCAGTCAGGGGTTAGGTGCCTTCAGTGGTGTCCTGTCTGTTCATGGGATTGAACCACCAACCTTCCGGTCACAAGGCTGGTTCCCTAACCTCCAGCCCATGACTGCCCCTTGGAAGTTGCCTGCCAAGTCAGTAGGTACTAGGTTGTGAGCATGTACACAAGTGTTTAGTATCCATACAACGTTGGACGCCCGCCATCTTACCAACGTCCTGTGATGCGAGACATGAGACCGCCACTGTACACGTCCTGCTGTTCAATAAAAGCCACATTTGCAGACAATATTTTTGATACTGTTGGTAAGGCTGACCTGCGTTTTTGTCTGGATCTGTACTCTGTAACCCGGAGACGGTCTGTGGCGCTAACTGCTGTAGCCACGGTAGCTACAGCCACTGGTTTTTGTCCTCCGCTTTAAACTCATCCACAGATCCAATCATGGAATAGCACAGTGTGCTCGGGTGGCATACTTAAATAAAAATGGCTCGCCAATTCAGTAGGTCATTTGGGTGACGTTCCCGTACATCTAGATGAATACTAAGTATCTAGACACCCTGAAACACTCATATATATATATATATATATATATATATATATATATATATATATATATATATATATATATATATATATATATATATATATAGGGGTTGGACAGTGAAACTGAAACACCTGGTTTTAGACCACAGTAATTTATTAGTATGGTGTAGGGCCTCCTTTTGTGGCCAATACAGCGTCAATTGGTTTTGGGAATGACATATACAAGTCCTGCACAGTGGTCAGAGGGATTTTAAGCTATTCTTCTTGCAGGACAGTGGTCAGGTCACTACGTGATGCTGGGGGAGGAAAACGTTTCCTGACTCGCTCCTCCAAAACACCCCAAAGTGGCTCAATAATATTTAGATCTGGTGACTGTGCAGGCCATGAGAGATGTTCAACTTCACTTTCATGGTCCTCAAACCATCTTTCTCCAGTCTTGCTGTGTGTATTGGTGCATTGTCATCCTGATACACGGCACCGCCTTCAGGATACAATGTTTGAACCATTGGATGCACATGGCCCTCCAGAATGGTTCAGTAGTCCTTGGCAGTGATGCGCCCATCTAGCACAAGTATTGGGCCAAACCATCACTGATCCACCCCCATGCTTCACTCTGGGTGATACGCTTCTTTGGGGCTTCTCCACTCCGTAACTCTCCCGGATGTGGGGAAAACAGTAAAGGTGGATCATCAGAGAACAATACATGGTTCACATTGTCCACAGCACAAGATCTGCGCTCCTTGCACCATTGAAACCGACGTTTGGCATTGGCACGAGTGACCAAAGGTTTGGCTATAGCAGCCCGGCCGTGTATATTGACCCTGTGGAGCTCCTGACGGACAGTTCTGGTGGAAACAGGAGAAGCTGAGGTTCACATTTAATTCTGCCGTGATTTGTTCAGCCGTGGTTTTATGTTTTTTGGATACAATCCGGGTTAGAACCCAACATCCCTTTCAGACAGCTCCCTCTTGCGTCCACAGTTAATCCTGTTGGATGTGGTTGGTCCTTCTTGGTGGTCTGCTGACGTTACCCTGGATACCGTGGCTCTTGATACATCACAAAGACTTGCTGTCTTGGTCACAGATGCACGTGCACCTACAATTTGTCCTCTTTTGAACTCTTTTGAACTGGTATGTCCCATAATGTTGTGTTATTGCAATATTTTGAGCTAAGCTGTGTTCTTACCTGCTAACTGAACAGACTGCCCCTCGCCCCTTGGGACGACTGCCCCTTGGGTGCGTCTGAAATGGCCTATCAAGTCAGTAGGTACTAGATTAAAGCCAGTACGTACTGACTGAGTGGTAAAGTAGTCTACTGTTTCAGCATGCAAGTGTTTAGTACCCGCACAACGTCGGACACGCCATGTCCACCATCTTACCAACGTCCTGTGACGCGAGACGTCAGACCGCCACTGTGCACGTCCCACTATTCAATCCAAGCCACATTTGCAGACATTCATTTTGATACTGTTGGTGACGCTGACCTGCGTCTTTGTCTGGATCTGTAACTGCTAACTGCTGTAGCCACTGGTTTTTGTCCTCCGCTTTGATCTCATCCGCAGATCCAGTTGAATCCTGGGATAGCACAGTGTGCTTGGGTGGCATACTTAAAAATGGCTCACCAATACAGTAGGTCATCTGGGTGACCTAAGTGTCTGGGCACACTAGCCATGCTCGTCCACTAGCCATGCTCAAAGGACATCCCTCACTTTGCCATTACATAGAGACGTACATGCCAGCATCCACCTGGGATACCATATTGATGGCTTAGCAACACCTGGGACACCATAGCAATAACCTAGCAACATCTTAGCACCCACCTGAGACATAATAGCAATAACCCAGCAACTTCTTAGCACCCACCTGAGACATAATATCAATGGCCTGGCAACACTTCAGCATCCACCCGGGGTTTCATAGCAACAGCTTTAGCAAGCCAACTTAAATTCATCAGATTTGATCAAATATTTGTGCAGCCCGAGTTCTAACATCTCTAACTCTCGTCCTCAAGCACTTCATGCTCTCAGTTCGTTGCGCTCTGTTTGAAGTGAATACCTGTGATGTGCAGGTAGGTACATGCATGCACTGGCGCCACTGATCTTACTAATATGCACCGCATGTACGAGCAGTTGATTCTTTTCTCCTGGTGAATTTTTATCAGGAGAAATATGACATTTCACGTTTTCTGCTTCCCCGTCCAACGACTCTCACTCTCTGTACTGCCAGACCATCTGGGCATTCAGCTCCCTCTCTGGTCAGCTGTTTTTCTCTCTCTCTCTCGCCCCCCCACCCCCTCTCCAACTGTCCCCTCCTCTTTATTATCTGTGAAATATGTATTTTCATAACAGATCTATTTTTCCAGTGTATGTGAATAACTTATGTGTATATATATATATATATATATTTTATAGAAGGTTATTGTAAACTTTTTATTGTACAATTTTGTGAATTCGTTTGGACTGTTGCGTGTAATAAAAACATAAATTGACTTTTTAACATTGTCGCCTTGTTTTTTGGTAGGAAGCTGCGACTAACAGTGACCAGTGCTGTTGATGATTCAGTAAGGCTAAGCTCCCAAACATTAAAAATGTACTTAAAATTAAACTTAATGTATCCAGAATGCCTCATGTTTGAAATATGGATATTTAATCTTTTTAAATTGTATAACATCAGTAAGTTACTATAAATAGATGATCTATTATTTATCCTTCAGTAGCTTTTTGCTGTTATTAAAACCTTGAAAATATCAAAACATCCATCTTGAAATACTGTCGAAGTATTCTATGCACACTGTATAAAAAATAACACTCAATAAAATTACAGCAAATATTAATAAAATGAGTGAATTCAAGCTTGTGAACGTGAGTAGTAACAGTGTATTTGCCGGTTATTTCCTCAGCAACGTTTTGCAACTGGGCCTCTGTTCTGATTGGCTGCTTTGTATTACACCTTATGAGAAAGCATGAAGGCTGAACTACTATTTAGAGCTTCAGCGTGAATGGGCGGGGCTCAAATTTGAATAAAATGATTTTAAATAAACCAAATACCTGGCTTTAACCCAGCACAGACAATAAGGTGGACATATCTTCTCACACAAACCTATCCACTGTGTTGAAGAGGTATGAGGCCTGGTTTTGGCTGCACCCATAAAACCCTGGCAAGGTAGGAACCTAGGAACACAGAACATTGGGAAAATAGGATGCTCGAAAAATTGGAGAATGGGAACATCAAACTCCAGGAACAGATTCTGGAAATTGTAGGAACGTAGGCACTCTCCGAATATGAGAATGTAGAATTTAGATCATGTGGACGGACCTGTGTAACACATTTGGAGCAGCTTATAGTAGAATATGTACATGTGGTTTTTGCAAATCTGGCCGCTCAACTAGTCGAATAGGTGGTATACCTTGTATACCCATTATGGCATTGATGGGAAGCTTTCATTCCACTTTGGTCTATTGGAAATCTCAGGGGTCACTAAGAGATCCAGTTGACAGAAGAGAGTGGACACCCCTGGCTTTAACCCAGCACAGACAATAAGGTGGACGTATCTTCTCACACTATCCTGTCCACTGTGTTGAAAACATTTGAGGCCTGGTTTTGGACGCACCCATAAAACCCTGGCAAGGTAGGAACCTAGGAACACAGAACATTGGGAAAGTAGGATGCTCGAAAAATTGGAGAATGGGAACATCAAACTCCAGGAACAGATTCTGGAAATTGTAGGACCTTAGGCACTCTCCGAATATGAGAATGTAGAATTTAGATCATGTGGACGGACCTGTGTAACACATTTGGAGCAGCTTATAGTAGAATATGTACATGTGGTTATGCAAATCTGGCCACTCAACTAGTCGAATAGGTGGTATACCTTGTATACCCATTATGGCATTGATGGAAAGCTTAAGATTGATGGTGGTGCTTAAGAGATCCAGTTGACAGAAGAGAGTGGACCCCCCTGGCTTTAATCCAGCACAGATAATAAGGTGGACGTATCTTCTCACACTATCCTGTCCACTGTGTTGAAGAGGTTTTGGGAATTGTAGGAGCATAGGACAATTGGAATACAGGACCCTGGGAATGTAGGCACTCTCTAAATATGAGAGGTGGACATAGTTTACCACACAATCCTGTCCACTGTGATATGAGGCCTGTAGTGTAAACCACCAGCTCCCGGTCCTTCCTGCAGCCCCCCTGCACCGTGTCTGTATGGTGAGTGTTTTGGGACAGATTGTGTTTACAGAGCATTGCGCAACTGAATGTAGCAATTCTGACTCCGAGCATCTGTTTATTGAGACAGATACTCAGTGTCAGGTCATGGCGCCCCTTTGGCCCGTCACATGCATGCAGACGAGGGGGTGGGCAACATGGCAGAAATATAATACTGCAGTACTTGAAGACTTTGTGATGCAGGTTTGTTAGTGAGGTGGAACGGACACAGTGCTTAGAACATATTCTCTTTTCATCTTATTCACCAGGCAGTTTGGAGCACAATGGAACAAATTAACCATGTGGGTGAAAAACGAATAGTTGGCAACCTGAACAGAGCACGGACAAGTTGGGGAAGTGTGTTGTGGTTCAGTTCATCACTACACAAATAATGCATTACCATTCACTCTGTTCTAGAACGTTCTCCCCATTCCATATAACCCTACGTATGTTCTACTCCATTAACGTTGTGGTAGAACGTTCTTCATATTTATGCTGATCTAAAATGCTCTTCTTCGTTCACACTGTCCTAGAACCTTCTCCCATTCACACAGATCTAGAAAGTTCTTCTCCGTTCACACTGTCCTAGAACCTTCTCCCATTCACACAGATCTAGAAAGTTCTTCTCCGTTCACACTGTCCTAGAACCTTCTCCCATTCACACAGATCTAGAAAGTTCTTCTCCGTTCACACTGTCCTAGAACCTTCTCCCATTCACACAGATCTAGAAAGTTCTTCTCCGTTCACACTGTCCTAGACCCTTCTCCTATTCACACACATCTATAACATTCTTCTCCGTTCACACTGTCCTAGAACGTTCTCCCATTCACACAGATCTATAATATTCTCCTCCATTCACACTGTCCTAGAAAGTTGTCTTTTACATTGATCTATAACGTTCTCCTCCGTTCACACTGTCCTAGAACGTTGTCCTATTTACATTGATCTATAACGTTCTCCTCCGTTCACACTGTCCTAGAACGTTGTCCTATTTACATTGATCTATAACGTTCTCCTCCGTTCACACTGTCCTAGAACGTTGTCCTGTTTACATAGATGTATAATGTTCTCCTCCATTCACACTGTCCTAGAACATGCTCCTATTCACACAGATCTATAACATTCTCCTCCATTCACACTGTCCTAGAACGTTGTCCTATTTACATAGATCTATAACGTTCCCCTCCGTTCACACTGTCCTAGAACGTTGTCCTATTTACATAGAACTATAACGTTCTCCTCCGTTCACACTGTCCTAGAACGTTGTCCTATTTACATAGATCTATAACGTTCTCCTCCGTTCACACTGTCCTAGAACGTTGTCCTATTTACATAGATCTATAACGTTCTCCTCCGTTCACACTGTCCTAGAATGTTCTCCCATTCACACAGATCTTTAACGTTCTCCTCCGTTCACACTGTACTAGAACCTTCTCCCATTCACACAGATCTATAACATTCTCCTTCATTCTTCAGCGTTCTCCTCCTATTCACACAGATCTTTAACGTTCTCCTCCAATCACACAGATCTAGAATGTTCTCTGACATATTGTATATTGACTTTGGTTTAAAAAATGAATGTGTGGCAGCACAAGCAGAGCTTGGAAAGGTTAGGATGGTATATAGATCACAATCACAGTAGCAATAACATACTGCCGTACAGGCCACCCCCAGTGAGAACGTCTCTGTCTGGGTTCTGCTGCCTCTACAGCACCGGGACTGTCCCTCGTCCTCTGTGGTGCAGTGAACCCCGTGCAGGTGGATTTGTTGTATTATAGATAGAGTCCTCGCTGCCCGTTTAATCTCCGCTCTCTGAAAAATTCATCACACCATGCGTGGCCTCTGCTCGGCTCTGCACAGACTCATCCTCTCGCACGCACACGCACTACACACTGAACCATCAGACATTCAGCTGCCATCCACATTCTCTTTGGTCTCCACCGTTTGAGCGTTCACCGGCTTTAGAGAGCTGTTACATAGCAGCACTCTTCACCTGCTGGCATGGAGCCAACACTGACATCCACTGTGCAAACATCAGGCTCCTGACGCACACACAAAAAAGAAGAGAGTGAGATGCTGGTAGAAACAGAGCTGCCCATAGAGAGTGGTGTAGTGGTTAGTACGGTGGTGTAGTGGTTAGTACGGTGGTGTAGTGGTTAGTAAGGTGGTGTAGTGGTTAGTATGGTGGTGTAGTGGTCAGTATGGTGGTGTAGAGGTTAGTACGGTGGTGTAGTGGTTAGTACGGTGGTGTAGTGGTTAGTATGGTGGTGTAGTGGTTAGTATGGTGGTGTAGTGGTTAGTACGGTGGTGTAGTGGTTAGTATGGTGGTGTAGTGGTTAGTACGGTGGTGTAGTGGTTAGTACGGTGGTGTAGAGGTTAGTACGGTGGTGTAGTGGTTAGTACGGTGGTGTAGAGGTTAGTATGGTGGTGTAGTGGTTAGTATGGTGGTGTGGTGGTCAGCACTGTCTCCTCACAGTAAGATGATCTGGGTTGGATTCCCTGGTGTACCCTGACTTCGGCCGATGACACTCCCATTCACACAGCAGTTGGGTTGACTCTGGTGTGCTTAAGAAGTAGAAATCACCATACTGGCTCTCTCTGGGACCGGAGTTCCCCACCACTGCCGTAGACCCTAAGGACTGTTAGTTTCCATGGGCTGGGCTGCAAAGCGCTGGTGTGGTCGCCAGATTTTATTCCAAATAAGCTGAAGCACACCTGAGTCCACTTTGATCAGTTGGTCTTCAAGGTCATCACTGGCCCTTTTGTAGATAAGACTGGGCCCCACTGACATATCTGCTGTAGATCTGTAGATAAGACCAACTGCTGCTATTCTTCATGTACGTAAGAGAGACAGCTAATTTCAACTTTTGACAGCAGGCACTTCTTTAGACTGTAGGTACTGAGTTGTGGGAGAAGTGACTGTGTTGTAGTTTCAGAGAAGACAGTCAGCATGTGGCTTCCATATCTTTCCCTGTATTGACTCCAGCGCCTGAAGGTATTCTGCCTTGAAGCGCTGCCACCAGCACACACGGCCGTGCACGGTGACAACAGGGACAAGTAAACACAAATCAGTTCAGGTCGGCATAACCTGGCAGTCCTTCTCTCTGTCTGAGGTGAACAAACAGACAAATATAGTAGTGCGTGAAAGCAGAACTCTCTCTCTTTACCCAGGAACTCTCGACGGACAGCAGAGAAGCTACAGAGACAGGTACGCTCAAGAACAGTGGACATCATCTTGCCCCACTGCTGCTGTCAGATTGTGCCTGTGTGTTGCTTTTCTGGTACAAGTTCTTGGAGCAGATTTAAAGACCAGGCTATCTTGTAGATGAAGGGTCACCAACCCTTAAAACCCCAGCACACATCCTTCAGCTAAGGAAGGACTTCTGAAGGCAGTCATTACATGGCTCAGCTGGGGTTAGACCTAAACTCTGCAGCAAGGTAGATCTCTGGGTCCAGGCTTGGAAACCATTGGTGTAGATGATCTGTGCTGTGTTTCCTTATTCTACCGGTTCCAGGAGTAACAGGATCTTCGTCACCTCCCTGTCAGTATGAGAGCATGTCGCTATCGCCGCTTGCAGGGAACATGTGCCTTGTTTCTTGGTGTGTCGGTGGTCCTCCACATGCTGGTGGCTCTGCTGGTTCTGTCTCTGTACCCGCCAGCCTGTGAGCCCCCTCAGCCTGCTAGCCTCACCTCAGTCAACCGCACCATCTCCGTGTCCACCAACAAGGGCAACCGTGTGGGACAACCGAAGCAGCAGGTACATGTGGGAGCAGCTGACCTGCCCAGGCTGGAGGCTCTGTTCTCCCATCCTCTGTACAACTTGCACTCCCCCCTCTCTCCCGACGAGGACTGGCTACTGAAGGTCCGGGCCAAAGGGATGGAGGAGCACAACGCAGAGCAATGGTGAGACCCACACATATGCCCAACAGGTCAGGGCATTGCAGCACACAGGCAAGCCAATTAATAATCATAGCTGCTACAGGTTGGTGGAGGAAAGTGGTGAGACCTGTCAAAAGTTTGGGATCACAGTGAAATGTTCTTGTTTTAATGGAGTATCTTCTTCCTTAACACAACAATGGACTGACGGGTCTCTAAAGAAAGTTGTTTCTTTCTGGACATTTTGAGTCGGTCAGCAAGCCACCAACTGCTGATGCTTCAGATACTAAACTAACCTAGAATGTTGTTCTCCCTTTTACACTCACTTATTAGTAGAATGTTTTTCAGCTGTGCATCACAATTGAGCAAGAGTGTCCTAACAACCAATTAGTCCAATAACATCCTTAACTTGGATTGGTGGTCGTACCAGGAGATTTAGACAGAGGACTGAGAATTGCTGATAATAGACTATATGCAAAATAAGCCTCTATACAAAAATAGACTTTAATACAAACATTTATATTCTTTAAAAATCATCTGATACACTTACATTCATTGTGAAATGGACAATATTGTTTGTGTTGCATGAAAATTGCATGAATTGCATGAAAATTGTATGAAATTTGACCTTGATGTGTCATTTGAAAACACCAGCTGGCCTTTGCTTCATCGCATTAAAGACGTGTAAAGAAATACCCAGGGCTTATTTTGTAGATGATGAGGTCCTGGAACTGTAAGTAGTGATGGTTCTCTCAACTCTCAACCAAGAGGTCCTTATATGTGAGCATTAAACTATAGATGCCATGAGCAATGGCGGCGGCATAAAAACTCACAAAACGTGACGTATTTGCAGTTTTTGATACTGACCAATCAAAAATCCACTGTAACCCTCTTTAATCTTCTTAAATTCACCTTTCCACCTGTTCGCCCATATGTTTATATTACAACATATCAAAATCTGAGCGTTTATTATTATGACAAACCACTGCAGCAATAACCTTTCACAAGTTTCCCATGTCGACTAGATGAAGAACACAGGGTTTCTGACGTGATGGGTAGTTTTTAATGACTTAATGAGTGTACGTTGGTCAGTTTCACTCAAAATGTAGACGGACACATGAATCCACCAGTTACACACAGTGAGAGACTGATGACCTGGATCTCGTCCCCTTCTGGGACTCATATATGACTTTGTAATAAGATTTCTTCAGACTATTTCTGCTGTATAATTGCAAAGATAGAGCAAAAACACTGACTCCACAGGCACCTCATTCCACTCCAGACGGTTCACCAGTAACTGTTACTATAAGCCTATTGAGCATGTTGACCTCTGAACAAAGCAAAAGCTCAATGAATATTGTTGCTGTCCAAGAAAAAAAATAGATATCTCCATTTTAATGTTGATTTTCACTTTGAACATGACATCCTGTGAAGATTTCATAATGACTGGACCAATAGATGTTTGTATTTAATATTTTTAAGTTAATATTTTATATTAACTTACAGTAAAAGTTTTTGTCTTTTTCTGTAAAGCTACTATGTTGGCACATGATATCAATACAATTTATCAATTAAATTTAAGGTTCAGCCCACCAACATACAGGATAGTGCCCACCCAAAACACCAAGCTTGGCGCTGCTATGGCTAAGTTTTGTGTCTCTGTGTTATTATATTTATATATTATATTATATTTCATTATTTTCTGATATTAATACACAGCTGATGCCTCATAGTCCAGGCATAGTTACAGCTTTATTGTATCCACCATCTGTGAGAGTGAAATTTAAGGTTCAGCCCACCAACTAACAAGTCGTGCCCACCCAAAACACCAAGCTTAATGCTGCTAAGGCTTCAGAGTTTTGTGTCTTAGTGTTATTATATTTATATATTATATTATATCTCATTATTTTCTGATTTCAATACATGACTGATACCTCATACGTCAGGCATAGATACAGCTTTGTTGTAATCACCATCTGTGAGAATGAAATTTAAGGTTCAGCTTATCAACATACAGGGTAGTGCCCACCCAAAACACCAAGCTTGGCGCTGCTACGGCTTCAGAGTTTTGTGTCTTAGTGTTATTATATTTATATATTATATTATATCTCATTATTTTATTATATCAATACATGGCTGATGCCTCATAGTTCAGGCATAGTTACAGATTTATTGTGCCCACCATCTGTGAGAGAGAAATATAAGGTTCAGCCCACCAACTAACCAGTCGTGCCCACCCAAAACACCAAGCTTAATGCTGCTAAGGCTTCAGAGTTTTGTGTATCAGTGTTATTATATTTATATATTATATTATATTTCATTATTTTTTTATATCAGTACATGGCTGATGCCTCATAGTTCAGGCATAGTTACAGCTTTGTTGTAATCACCATCTGTGAGAATGAAATTTAAGGTTCATCTTATCAACATACAGGGTAGTGCCCACCCAAAACACCAAGCTTGGTGCTGCTACGGCTTCAGAGTTTTGTGTATCAGTGTTATTATATTTATATATTATATTATATTTCATTATTTTTTTTATATCAGTACACGGCTGATGCCTCATAGTTCAGGCATAGTTACATATTTATTGTGCCCACCATCTGTGAGAGTGAAATTTAAGGTTCAGCCCACCAACTAACCAGTCGTGCCCACCCAAAACACCAAGCTTGGAGGTGCTACTGATCACGAGCCAGTTTAGCAGTAATTAAGTCATGAGTCAGTAAATCGAGTGTCCAGGCTCAGCCATGAGTCTAATTTTGCATGAGTCCCAGTTGAGTCATGAGTCAGTCAATTGTGTGGCTGAGTCAAGCATGTTAAGTGTGAGACTGAAATGCGAGGTCAAGTTGAGTCGACAGAGATGATGTGGACTAGAAGCATAAACAGGGTCTAGTCAACACATAATCTTAACTAAGTACACTATAAACAGTAGAGTAACACAATAACTATAAACTCTGAATGTGGCACATGATCTCAATATAATTTATCACTGAAATTTAAGGTTCGGCCCACCAACGAACATGTCTTGCCCACCCAAAACACCAAGCTTGGTACTGCTTTGGCTTCAGAGTTTTGTGTATCAGTGTTATTATATTTATATATTCTATTATATTTCATTATTTTCTGATTTCAATACATGACTGATACCTCATAGTTCAGGCGTAGTTACAGCTTTGTTGTAATCACCATCTGTTAGAGAGAAATTTAAGGTTCAGCCCACCAACAAACAAGTCGTGCCCACACAAAACACCAAGTTTGGTGCTGCTACTGATCACGAGCCAGTTTAGCAGTAATTAAGTCATGAGTCAGTAAGTCCAAGCTCAGCCACCAGTCAAGTTTAGCATGAGTTGAGGTCAGCCCACCAACAAACAAGTCGTGCCCACCCAAAACACCAAGCTTGGTGCTGCTACAGCTTCAGAGTTTTGTGTCTTAGTGTTATTATATTTATATATTATATTATATTTCATTATTTTCTGATTTCAATACATGACTGATGCTTCAAAGTTCAGGTGTAGTTACAGCTTTATTGCATCCACAATCTGTTAGAGAGAAATTTAAGGTTCAGCCCACCTACTAACAAGTCGTGCCCACCCAAAACACCAAGCCTGGAGGTGCTACTGGTCACAAGCCAAGGGAGGTGTTTTACATAAAGCCCTGAATACACATATCCTCAGGTTCTTAGAAAAATATTTAAGGACATAGGGTTTAAGAAGTACACAGGAAACAGGGAACACCTGGGAACAGGAGGAGTGTAACAAGAGGGCAGAGACAAGGAGGAGCACATGACCAAAACAAACATAAGCACATGGATTATGACAGGAAAGTGTAAACAAAGACATAGACAGCATAGCATAGCAGAGTTTACATATGCAGACCCCAACAATTGCAACCCCGGGAATTTAAGCTACCTCAGAGTGTTGGTGTACGCAGAGCATAAGCCCTGCCCTCTTCTTAGTCATCCCTACTCTAATGTACCCAGAGGTCTTTTGATCATGTGACTGTGGAGCCTGAATGAATCTTAGTTTTTCAATGCTGTACTGAAATCAGTACATTCTTATACAAGCTATTCTTATTTTGAAGATACAACAATGATATGCATTTAGGATGGACAACTGCTTTAAACCACCCTCTCTCTTTCAGGGTGAGTGACAGCAAGCAGGGCTTTGATCCCATCCACTGGAACAGCAGTACTGACACCCACCCGCCCTGGCTCCGGTTTCACCTGGGCATCTCCCGCTGGCAGCTGTACCAGCACAGAGACCCCAACCTGCCTCTGCTTCTAGAGCAGATGGTCACCAACCGCGTCGTCAGCACAGGTACCATCGCTGACGCTCACCTCTTAGCCCAAAGCTAAGTTTACAGCAGGAACTTCAGAAACTGGAGAAGTCGGAGAGATAGGTGGATCGATTAGACCACGGAGCAAAGATAGAGCGGGGAGCCATCTATTGGAGAATGTTAGCTACTGCAGAATGCACTCCTGAAATACAACATGTAAGCTAGGGTCACTCAGAGTGGTTTAATGTTCCTCCACACCATGCTAGAGAAAACCTCCACGTCAGAACTGTTCACAGTTATGGTGAAGGTAACCAGATGTCTGGAATGCCTCCAAAAACTTGCCTATGATGATTTATGCTGAGTTTTGGCCTAAAACAACAACAAGAATGATACATTAATGGCAGAATGATAATTGCAGGGGGTTCTAAGACATACGATTGGCTTATTTTTGGCAGATTCATCAATAATTTACCATCATCAAAAAATTAAAAACAAGTGTCTCCAAAATTGCAACCAAAGACCAAAAACATACTCTACTTTCAGTGGAAGTCAATGGAACCAGAATTTTTTCCAAGCTATTTTGGAGGATTTCTATTGGTCTGTTCATCATGAAATATTCACACAATGTAAACGACCACTGGCGTGTTCAAATGATGTAGAAAACCTAAAATCAACAAAAATGGAGATGGATGTTTTTCATTGGATAACTACGATATACACATTCAGAAGATGTGTATGTTTGCTAGTGGTTTAGTGGCTAGTGAGTAGTAAATAAAATAGGTATATTTGTGTTATACATATTGTGACTCCTGGTTCCCTTCATCAGTACTGTAAAGAAATTGGATTTAATGAACCTCTTTAATGAGCCAGTTGACCTAAAACTACTCTGAATGGCTGAACCATGCAACCAAACTTTGTATATCGTCACTGTCCAATGAACAACATGCATCTCCGTTTTTGTGGATTTTCATTTTTCTACACCATTTCAACACAACAGCTGCCACTGTGTACAATTTCCATGATGAATGGACCAATAGAAATGCTTCAAAATCATTTGGAAAAAATTCTGGTTCCATTGACTTACATTGAAAGTAAAGACTGTTTTTGGCCTCTCCTGTAAAGTTACTATTTTGGAGTTACTTCTTTTTCATTGGGCAGCGACAATATAAGCTTTAATTAAAGGTGCAGTAAGTGGTCCTAGAGAAAGATGGTTGATATTTGAATTTAACAGTAGAAAACAAGCCCCGCCCCCTTAAAATTTAGGGATGCGCATTGGCAATGGCTCAGTTATGAGTTAGCACAATGCAATGCAAACCAGTTAGCAAACAGGACAAAACAATACTGGACAAAACTGATGTGACCCACCGGTCAAGCAGAGGAAGAGCAACTTCTTCAACTTTCCATGAAGCTGAAATTGGCTTCTTATTCAACAGCTTCATGTTTAAATTTTCCCATTCCACCTTAAATGGTGTAGCAGTTCTGCTATATTTAGGTACGTTGGCTTCTTGTTCAAATTTTCTTGTTCCACCTTAACTAGTGGAACAGTTCTGGCACCTTAGCTTCTTGTTAATGTTTTTTCCGTTCCACCTTAAATGGTACCGCAACCGCATTCGGGCACCTGAGCTTCTTCTTTGAATTTTTGCGTTCCACCTTAAATGGTGCAGCGGCCTTGGGCTGGACAGCGAGATTGGACAAGTAGAACCATTTAAGGTGGAATGGGAAAATTCAAACAAGAAGCTGATGAATAGAAAGCCAAGTTCAGCCTAATGGCCTATTCAACTCAATCAACAGTTTAAAGGCCTCAGTGATGGTAGGCTCTTTATGCTTGTCTGATCCAAGAGCTACTTCTTTCTCAGTCTTTTGTTCTTCAGATCTTCTCCTCTTTGGCTGTTTCTTGACCATCTCTTCTTCTTGACAATGCAGAGTTCAGCTCATAGTGATAAATAACATGGCGTGATGATGCCACATATGGTGTCTTTTGTGTTCCAGTTCAGAAGACAGGAGGAACTCAACTCAAGTTGGTGATGACGTTCCCTAACTATGGACAGGCTCTCTTCAAGCCTATGAAGTGAGTCTAACACAGCTGTGGCTTCATGACACCATTCTCACCACACTCCCAGCTCCAACTACTTCAGTCACGGCCTTCTACTTCTCGTTCAGTTCCGCTACTCTACACCTGATCCATGAAACTTTCAAATGATTTGCAAACAAGTGAAGATCTGAGCCCAAACAGTGTCTTAGTTTCCAGGATATGAAGCCTACCAGGATCTGGTCATTTAATAAACTAGTGTAATATGCGAGTGCTTGCTATATATTCAGATTTGATCCCATATAACTTGTACTTAGGGACGTTAAGGGTCATTGTCAGGCCAGTGCTGGTATCATTTTACTTGAACCCTGGCATAACTGTGCCACAAACATAGCCAAAGCCATTGTGGGATACACAAAGCACATACACAAATCAGTCTCAGCTCTAGATGCTCTGCCTACATGTAAACGGAGAGTCTGATATCTTAACATGGGCACACTGTCAGCATTCTGCCAGCTGGATTCTGATTGGCTATCTGCACCTTTATGTATACACACTTCTGTTCTGGTCCAACATGAAGCAAAAGTTTCACTGTTTCAGGCAAGTGAACAGTAGGCTCAGCAACAGACACTCCACCCATTGTACACTTCTATGTTTCCCACAGGAATGTTCATGTCATGAACAATACTATATGCCATGCCTTAAAGCAGGCTTGTGATTGTGTATCAATTGAATGTCCTGTTACTGCAGTAGTTGGTGGTTCTGGGAGACACAGGGGTGTCACAGTGAGTGAGACAGACTCGAAAAGGCCAGAAAGAAACAACTTTCTTTAGAGACCCGTCAGTCCATTGTTGTGTTAAGGAAGAAGATACTCCATTGAAAACAAGAAAGTGTGTAGTAAGATCACCAAACGCGCTCCTCAGCCAATCAGATCTGTGCAGATTCGGAGGTGCAGCAGCCAAACAGGCGAGAAGCAGCAGTCGGAGAGTAAAGAGAGTGAGATGGCGTGCTATAAAAAAGAAAAGAAAAGTTGATGGCGAAAAACATCTTTTCAACCAGGAATGGACCGAGACAGAGATGTTTATTCTTCCCACAGGCAGCTCCAAACCAACATCTCATATGTTCTGAGAGTGTGGAGCTAATTAAAAGTAGCCACGTATCTCATATCCATCCATCCATCTCTCCATTATCTTGAGCTTTATCCCGCTAGTCGGGGTCACAGGGGGCTGGAGCCAATCTCAGCATCATCAGGCGAAGGCAGGGGACACCATGGACAGGTTGCCAGTCCATCACATGGCCAACACACACTCACTTACACCTACATGCAGTTTAGAGTAAGGGTCAACCTATCATGCATGTGTTTGGACTGTGGGAGGAAACCGGAGTATCCGGAGGAAACCCACTCAAGCACGGGGAGAACATACACATTCCACACAGAACGTTCCGGATATCTCATATGTGTGTGAGAATGGTCCTAGCACAGTTTCAGCTCAGGTTTAAAGTCCTGGCTGGAGAACCAAGAGCTCACTTCTCTCACTGAACAAGAGAAGGTGTGGAGGAATACTAGAGGAAGAGAAACTGTTAAGATGTGAAACTCAGTTAACAAGACTAAACATTTTATTAACTTTTTTATTATATAAATAATTAATTCAGTTCAGCATTTAAACTGTAAATATACTGAAATATACTGAACGGTATGTGTGATGTGTTGGTGTTTCAGTAGCTGATGGTATACGATGCTGATACTAGACTACTTCAGTAAACAGGATACACCACTGAATCATAACTGAATCTAGGTGGACCGTACTGAATTCTAATTAAACACCCCTGAATTATAAGTTTGAATAAAAAGTTGGGTAACTGTAACTGTGTGTTATTATTTTAATCACTGTAACTCTTATTATTATTGGTTGAACATAACCTCTCATTGCAACCCATGTCAGCATATTAAACATGCTATGGTGTGGCATATGCTGTACTTAGCAGAGGGTCAAGTGAGGTGTCATCTCAGGGACATTGGCCTACATTTGACCTTTCGTCATCATGAGACTTTGATCTAATTCCATAGAGAAGTACTGAAATACATTCTGCAGATGCTGTAAGGGACAGAAACTATTGTGTTCCTCAGTAATGCTGGACGCTACAGTAATCTGCCGTGAATTGCTTCATCAGCCTCATTCTATTTTTACCACAGACAGGAGAGACATGAGGAGACCAACGTGAACCTATACTATTTCTCTGACTTTGAGAGGCACAATGCTGAGATTGCAGCGTTTCACCTCGACAGGTACGGCATCAGTCATCTTATCTTTGTCCCCTTGAACTGGTTAAGATATGCCCACCTCGAGTAGTTAGGCCACATTATTCTCGAGCTGTCTATGAGCTACCATGAATCACCATCAGTGACTTTGAAAGCGCCATTGTTATAGGAAGTCAGTGCAAAATCATAAAATAGGTTTCTATTGTGGCCAAGCCGCTGCACACAAGCCTTAGATCACTATGCTTAATGCTAAGTATCTGGAGCTGGGGTGGTGTAAACAGTTACCACTGGACTGTGGACATGTGGCATTCTCTGAAAGTGATGAGTCACACTTCACTATCTGGCTGTCTGGCCAGATGAATATGAGAATGTTACCTACCTAAATACATAGTGCTAACAGTAAAGTTTGGTGGAGGAGGGATAATAGGTAGTCTAGGGCTGTTTTTCAGGGTTTGGGTCCCTCGGTTCTAGTGAAGAGTGATATAAATGCTACAGCACACAAAGACATTGTACACAATTATATGCTTCCAACTTCGTATCAGCAGTTTGGGGAGGAACCCTTTCATGTTCCAGCATGGATCCAGCAGATCCATAAACACATGTGTGACGAGTTTGGTGTGGAGGAACCACAAAGGACCTGCACAGAGCTTTGACCGCAACTCCACTGAACACCTTTGGGATGAACTGGACCATCACCTGCGAGGACTGCATTATTGATTGCATGGGCACCAATTCCCACAGACACACCCTTGAAGGATGCAGAAGCTATTTATAGCTGCAGTACTGTTTCAATGCCCACAGATTTAGAATATAATTTGCAACAAGCTCATATAGATGTGATGGTCAGGTGTCCACATACTTTTGGCCATATGGCGTATCAGATTAAATGAAACAAACACAATCAAAAATGAAAGAGCTGATGTAACCACTGTTTATCCAATATATTTGTGGCTACACCCAATGTTTTACAAGTCGATGTCAAACGAAGCTCACTCTTTCTTTTCCTCTTCCTCTTTCTGCTTCACTCCCTCTGTCTGTCTGCCTCTCATCTCTGTCTGCTCTCTGACTGGAAGGATTCTGGGTTTTAGGCGGGTTCCTCCAGTCGTGGGAAGGCTGATCGATGTCATTAAAGAGATTAAAGATACCACCACAGATCATAAGCTGGTCCGGACTTTCTTCAAGTCTCCAGGTTGGTTATTAATTACCCCTTAGTAATAACCCCTTAACCCCTTAAAGATCCACCAGTGGTTCTATAACCTAAGAACCTATAACCTAAGAACAACCCAACCAGTTTGCATTGTAGTCTATGTAATTACAGGGTAATGAGCCTTTTAAGGGGTTACTAATTGTTGGCATGCATGATATATATAGTGATGGCCAATGTATCACTGATCCATAAAGTCCAATACTGGAATCATGGCAGAACGATTACTTCTTGTAGTTCATGCACACACTTAAATGAAGGGAGCTAGCATAGTGGATAACACCACAACCGAAGCCTGAGGTCCAACCCTGGTCCTCTCATAGGTTTTATGGGTGAGTGCCCAGAGACATATACCACTAGGGGGCCCTGGCGAGCAATTATGGCAATTCTGACGACAGCTGTGTTGACTTTTGGTTGGAACTGACTTTTGGTTGGAACTGACTGGATCCAAACATCTAAAAAACAATGACTGTTCAAATGCTCAATGCTCATTTAGTGACTGGCTAGAAGCTCATTGGATATTGTAGCCTACAGCCGTACAGGGTGAGTCAAAAGTCTTAGGACACACTTTTTATTAGAAACTGAAGGGAAGGTGACGTATCTGAAAAACTGATGGCTGAGGGTGCCTATCATGGGCACCCTGAACATGGCCACCTTCTTAAAGCCGCCATGTTGGATCAAGGGCAAGTTTTTTCCAATGGGAAGGTGGTCATGTAGCAGATCAAAGAAGACCAGATTTGTCTCAGAAATTGACTGATGCAATCAGACTGGCACCATCTCTTGGGGTTTAAATGTTATCAACATTCAAGTGTACCATTAGTTTACATCTTTTAAACTAAAAGGAAGTGAGTATGTTTTCAGTTTACTTTTTATGTACTTCTCAGTGATATACTAAACACAGTTATACTTAAGTATACTTGGGTTATACTGACAAGTATAGAACAGTCTAAGTATATTTGGTCTTTACTAGTACTTAATCTTTTGATTGAGATAGTAGAAGTAAGTATTCTTGCTCTGCACAAAAACACATCCAGTACAATATTTATTTAAAATTTGATTTATAAAGATTTATAAAGATACAAATATGTTTCTTAATCTGAGTGTGTCTTGTTTATTTTACGTGTGTCCACTGGTGAGTAAGTAAACGTTGTTAAGTTCTATTTTAAGTAGAAAAAAAACCTTAAACCTAGTCATATACTTTAAAGTACAACAATAATATAAGCAGTAAATTATAAGTATTATGTTAAGTTCACTTAAAGAAAACTTACAAGCTAGTAAACTAACAGTAAACAGTTTACTTTTAGTGTAGTTGCAGTACAAAATATATAAACTAGTTTTATACTTGGTTTACTACTCTTACACTTAAAGTGTACTTAAAAGTATACTTTTAAAAACTAGAAAGTGAGACAATTTAGTCTCAAGAAGTATTAAAATAGTACACATACAAGTGTACTAATAGTACAATGATATTAGTATAGTAACTGCATAAAGTATACTTAATAAAATTAACTTTAAGTATACTTATTTTCTGTAAGAGTTGTGGCCTTAAACACTTGTGAAATAAAGTGAATGCACCATAAATGCCTAAAGTTTGAAAACTGCATATGATTTGAGACGTCAGTGGCAAACTCTCAGCGGTTACATGTGTTTGGCTAAGTCCAACTCAGCAGGTAAGCCTCTGGACGGTCTCTGTTTTTAGGAAGGTAAACACGTGACCGTCCTCTTCCTTCAGTGTTACTGGAAGTGAGTTCAGCTCTCTACGGTTGTGAAATAAGCCACTGGCTGTGGTTTTAAGCGTGGTTGTGTCAGCTACTGTGCTTCCTCTGTGGTTCTCATCTCTCACCTCTGTGTGCGTCAGTTGGGAACTGGTGTTTTTACGGCCAGTGCTCGTACTACTGCTCCACGGAGCACGCAGTGTGCGGCCGACCCCGTGCTCTGGAGGGCTCCTTGGCTGCCATGCTGCCCGACCTGTCCCTGGCCCCCCGCCGCTCCTGGAAAAACCCCTGGAGGCGCTCCTACAGCCGCAGCAAGCTTGCACTGTGGGTGGAGTGAGTGTTCGCATGATTGTGTGTAGGCGTAGACTGACGTGTCTATTCGCATTAGAGCTGCACAGTATATACCATATACCACACACCATGTTCTGTTACAGGCGTGTGCAAAAGTTTGGGTACATCTGGTGAAATTATATGTTTACCTGTGTCAAGAAGTGAATACTTAACACATAATTTTATTTTATTTACTGTTTATTTACTAAATGCGCCCTTAACAAATAGTATGGCACAATATATATTGATAGATCAACTCAGACCTGTCACATATGACCACAGAATGTAATATTTTAAAGAACAGTACAACATAATAACAACAATGAGGGTGTTTGGTTTGCATCACCTACTAAATACTATGGAGGTATTAATAAGTTTACTGAGTAACATGAGGGTTTTGAATGCTGGAGAGTGGGATTCAGATCCACTCCTAGATTGTAATCCTAGCAGTTTTGGCTGCCTTTGAAAAAACTCAGTACTACATCTGGTTTTATCTGAGAATGCTAACAATTAATATGCTTACATGTGCCTAATAATTAGATACTAACCAGATTTCAGCTGTTATCTGATTATTCGGTGGGTCATGTAAACAACATGCTCTGAACTATTATATTAAAGCAAATTAAGTTCAGTAATTAAATTTCTTAGTTCATGTGTATCCTTGCTTGTATTGCTTATTCTGGGAGTGTATTAGCTGCCGCAAAGCAAAAAGTCTGATTATGGCCTGAATTATATAGAGCGGGAGTTTCCCTATTAAACCAAGGTATTCTGCAGTGCAGAGATTAGACAGTGTTGATTATATGATTCCTTGCAGTGCAGAGATTAGACAGTGTTGATTATATGATTCCTTGCAGGGCAGAGATTAGACAGTGTTGATTAGATGATTGCTTGCAGTGAAGTGATTGGACAGCATGATGCTGATATTATTATTTGCAGTGCAGACATAGGTCAGGGTTGATTATATGATTGCTTTCAGTGCAGAGATTAGACAGTGTTGATTATATGATTCCTTGCAGTGAAGTGATTGGACAGCATGATGCTTATATTATTATTTGCAGTGCAGACATAGGTCAGGGTTGATTATATGATTGCTTTCAGTGCAGTGATTGGACAGCATGATGCTTATATTATTATCCGCAGTGCAGAGATCGGACAGTGTTGATTATATGCTTCCTTGCAGTGCAGTGATTGGACAGCATGATGCTTATATTATTATTTGCAGTGCAGAGATTAGACAGTGTTGATTATATGCTTCCTTGCAGTGCAGTGATTGGACAGCATGATGCTTATATTATTACTTGCAGTGCAGATATTAGACAGTGTTGACTATATGATTGCGTGCAGTGCAGTGATTGGACAGCATGATGCTTATATTATTATCTGCAGTGCAGAGATTAGACAGTGTTGATTATATGATTGCTTGCAGTGCAGTTATTGGACAGCATGATGCTTATATTATTACTTGCAGTGCAGAGATTAGACAGTGTTGATTATATGATTGCTTGCAGTGCAGTGATTGGACAGCATGATGCTTATATTATTATCTGCCGTGCAGAGATTAGACAGTGTTGATTTTATGATTGCTTGCAGTGCAGTGATTGGACAGCATGATGCTTATATTATTATCTGCAGTGCAAATATTGGTCAGGGTGGATTATATGATTGCTTGCAGTGCAGTGATTGGACAGCATGATGCTTATATTATTATTTGCAGTGCAGAGATTAGGCAGTGTTGATTATATGATTGCTTGCAGTGCAGTGATTGGACAGCATGATGCTTATATTATTATCTGCAGTGCAGAGATTACATAGTGTTGATTATATGATTGCTTGCAGTGCAGTGATTGGACAGCATGATGCTTATATTATTATTTGCAGTGCAGAGATTGGTCAGTGTTGATTATATGATTGCTTGCAGTGCAGTGATTGGACAGCATGATGCTTATATTATTATTTGCAGTGCAGAGATTACACAGTGTTGATTATATGATTGCTTGCAGTGCAGTGATTGGACAATATGATGCTTATATTATTATCTGCAGTGCAGAGATTAGACAGTGTTGAATATATAATTACTTGCAGTGCAGTGATTGGACAGCATGATGCTTATATTATCTGCAGTGCAGAGATTAGACAGTGTTGATTATATGATTGCTTGCAGTGCAGTGATTGGACTGTATGATGCTTATATTATTATTTGCAGTGCAGAGATTAGACAGTGTTGATTTTTATAATTGCTTACAGTGCAATGATTGGACAGCATGATGCTTATGTTATTATTTGCAGTGCAGAGATTAGACAGTGTTGATTATATGATTGCTTGGAGTGCAGTGATTGGACAGCATGATGCTTATATTATTATCTGCAGTGCAGAGATTAGACAGTGTTGAATATATGTTTGCTTGCAGTGCAGTGAGTGGAAAGCATGATGCTTATATTATTATTTGCAGTGCAGAGATTACACAGTGTTGATTATATGATTGCTTGCAGTGCAGTGATTGGACAGTATGATGCTTATATTATTATTTGCAGTACAGAGATTAGACAGTGTTGATTATATGATTGCTTGCAGTGCAGTGATTGGACAGCATGATTCTTATATTATTATCTGCAGTGCAGATATTACACAGTGTTGATTATATGATTCCTTGCAGTGCAGTGATTGGACAGTATGATGCTTATATTATTATTTGCAGTGCAGAGATTACACAGTGTTGATTATATGATTGTTTGCAGTGCAGTGATTGGACAGCATGATGCTTATATTATTACTTGCAGTGCAGAGATTAGACAGTGTTGACTATATAATTGCGTGCAGTGCAGTGATTGGACAGCATGATGCTTATATTATTATCTGCAGTGCAGAGATTAGACAGTGTTGATTATATGATTGCTTGCAGTGCAGTGATTGGACAGCATGATGCTTATATTATTATTTGCAGTGCATAGATTGGTCAGTGTTGATTATATGATTGCATGCAGTGCAGTGATTGGACAGCATGATGCTTATATTATTATCTGCAGTGCAAATATTGCTCAGGGTGGATTATATGATTGCTTGCAGTGCAGTGATTGGACAGCATGATGCTTATATTATTATTTGCAGTGCAGAGATTAGGCAGTGTTGATTATATGATTGCTTGCAGTGCAGTGATTGGACAGCATGATGCTTATATTATTATCTGCAGTGCAGAGATTACATAGTGTTGATTATATGATTGCTTGCAGTGCAGTGATTGGACAGCATGATGCTTATATTATTATTTGCAGTGCAGAGATTGGTCAGTGTTGATTATATGATTGCTTGCAGTGCAGTGATTGGACAGCATGATGCTTATATTATTATTTGCAGTGCAGAGATTACACAATGTTGATTATATGATTGCTTGCAGTGCAGTGATTGGACAATATGATGCTTATATTATTATCTGCAGTGCAGAGATTAGACAGTGTTGAATATATAATTACTTGCAGTGCAGTGATTGGACAGCATGATGCTTATATTATTACTTGCAGTGCAGATATTAGACAGTGTTGACTATATGATTGCGTGCAGTGCAGTGATTGGACAGCATGATGCTTATATTATTATCTGCAGTGCAGAGATTAGACAGTGTTGATTATATGATTGCTTGCAGTGCAGTGATTGGACTGTATGATGCTTATATTATTATTTGCAGTGCAGAGATTAGACAGTGTTGATTTTTATAATTGCTTACAGTGCAATGATTGGGCAGCATGATGCTTATGTTATTATTTGCAGTGCAGAGATTAGACAGTGTTGATTATATGATTGCTTGGAGTGCAGTGATTGGACAGCATGATGCTTATATTATTATCTGCAGTGCAGAGATTAGACAGTGTTGAATATATGTTTGCTTGCAGTGCAGTGAGTGGAAAGCATGATGCTTATATTATTATTTGCAGTGCAGAGATTACACAGTGTTGATTATATGATTGCTTGCAGTGCAGTGATTGGACAGTATGATGCTTATATTATTATTTGCAGTGCAGAGATTAGACAGTGTTGATTATATGATTGCTTGCAGTGCAGTGATTGGACAGCATGATTCTTATATTATTATCTGCAGTGCAGATATTACACAGTGTTGATTATATGATTCCTTGCAGTGCAGTGATTGGACAGTACGATGCTTATATTATTATTTGCAGTGCAGAGATTACACAGTGTTGATTATATGATTGTTTGCAGTGCAGTGATTGGACAGCATGATGCTTATATTATTACTTGCAGTGCAGAGATTAGACAGTGTTGACTATATAATTGCGTGCTTTGCAGTGATTGGACAGCATGATGCTTATATTATTATCTGCAGTGCAGAGATTAGACAGTGTTGATTATATGATTGCTTGCAGTGCAGTGATTGGACAGCATGATGCTTATATTATTATTTGCAGTGCATAGATTGGTCAGTGTTGATTATATGATTGCATGCAGTGCAGTGATTGGACAGCATGATGCTTATATTATTATCTGCAGTGCAGAGATTAGACAGTGTTGAATATATGTTTGCTTGTAGTGCAGTGATTGGACAGCATGATGCTTATATTATTATCTGCAGTGCAGAGATTAGACAGTGTTGATTATATGATTGCTTGCAGTGCAGTGATTAGACAGTATGATGCTTATATTATTATCTGCTGTGCAGAGATTAGACAGTGTTGATTATATGATTGCTTGCAGTGCAGTTATTGGACAGCATGATGCTTATATTATTATCTGTAGTGCAGAGATTAGACAGTGTTGATTATATGATTGCTTACAGTGCAGTGATTGGACAGCATGATGCTTATATTATTATCTGCAGTGCAGAGATTAGACAGTGTTGATTATATAATTACTTGCAGTGCAGTGATTGGACAGCATGATGCTTATATTATCTGCAGTGCAGAGATTAGACAGTGTTGATTACATGATTGCTTGCAGTGCAGTGATTGGACTGTATGATGCTTACATTATTATTTGCAGTGCAGAGATTAGACAGTGTTGATTTTTATAATTGCTTACAGTGCAATGATTGGACAGCATGATGCTTATGTTATTATTTGCAGTGCAGAGATTAGACAGTGTTGATTATATGATTGCTTGGAGTGCAGTGATTGGACAGCATGATGCTTATATTATTATCTGCAGTGCAGAGATTAGGCAGTGTTGATTTTATGATTGCTTGCAGTGCAGTGATTGGACAGTATGATGCTTATATTATTATTTGCAGTGCAGTGATTGAACAGTATGATGCTTATATTATTATGTGCAGTGCAGAGATTGATCAGTGTTGATTATATGATTGCTTGCAGTGCAGTGATTGGACAGTATGATGATTATATCACTATTTGCAATGCATAGATGAGAGTGTGCTTATATGGTTGCAGTGCAGTGACTGATTAGTGATTATCTGATTGTTTGCAGTGCAGTAATTAGACAGCATGATGATTATATGATTGTTTGCAGCGCAGTAATTAGACAGCATGATGATTATATAACTGTTTGCATTGCAGTGCCTGGATATTGATTATCATATGTTTATTTGCATTGCAGTCATTGGACAGCATGATATTTATACGATTGAGTGCAGTGTAGTGGTTGTTTAGTGTGATAATTATATGAGTGCAATGCAGTGAATTGATAATTTGATGACTATATGCTGTGATCTGATCTTGGATGTTATTTGGATGAAATTTCAGGTGGGAGACAACCCCATCATACTGCAACGACGTCAAAAAGACTCCGCCCTATGACAGAGGCACCCGATTGGTGGATCTCATAGACATGACCATTCTGGACTTTTTGCAGAGTAAGGCCTGATTGGTCGCTCAGTCGGACTTTAATTTATTTTTATCATGTTATTCTAATTGACTGTAGTATAAATTCCTTATTCACTGTACAGGTAATATGGACAGACACCACTACGAAACGTTTGAGATATTTGGAAACAGTACATTCCTCATACACCTGGACAACGGGAGAGCGTAAGTGTTTAGACACCATAGCAGATTTACACACAGTTGGAGATGCACAGTTGCCATGGCTGTTTGTGCTGATTGTATTCTTTGTGTTTCATGCTGTAGATTTGGTCGTCACTCTAAAGATGAGCCCTCCATACTCACCCCTCTTGTTCAATGCTGCAGGTAAATCTGACACCACTCTCAATTCACACTTATTACACTTATGCTAGCTTGGTTGTATTTTTAGTTTTGTATATAAAATTAGAATAGAATTAGCCACTATTAACTATCCACTAATCACTAGGGTTAACAGCTGTATTTTAACTGAGTTATTGTTATAGAATGTGCACCCCTAGGGTGATGTAATGGTTTGGCCCGGGTGGAGAGGATCAGAGCCGTGGGAAATTTCATTCAACAAGTCTTCTGGAGGGAGTGTCACTACTAGCAGCCTTGGTAGTTGCGAATACCAGAATATAGAGAGCCACCTCATTGTGCCTGTTGTACATTGTACCTTTACAACCCTTACAAAAAAGAAGTTTATTCAAGTGTAACATTAGTTTACTTCTTTTAAACTAAAAGGAAGTGAGTATGCTTTCAGTTTACTTTTTATGTACTTCTCAGTGATATACTAAACACAGTTATACTTAAGTATGCTTGGGTTATACTGACAAGTATAGAACAGTCTAAGTATATTTGGTCTTTACTTGTACTTAAGCTTTTGAGTGAGATAGTAGAAGTAAGTATTCTTGCTCTGCACAAAAACACATCCAGTACAATATTTATTTAAAATTTGATTTATAAAGATTTATAAAGATACAAATATGTTTCTTAATCTGAGTGTGTCTTGTTTATTTTACGTGTGTCCACTGGTGAGTAAGTAAACGTTGTAAAGTTCTATTTTAAGTAGAAAAAACCCCTTAAACCTAGTCATATACTTTAAAGTACAAAAATAATATAAGCAGTAAATTATAAGTATTATGTTAAGTTCACTTAAAGAAAACTTACAAGCTAGTAAACTAACAGTAAACCCTTAAGATTACTTTTAGTGTAGTTGCAGTACAAAAGATGTAAACTAGTTTTATACTTGGTTTACTACTCTAACACTTAAAGTGTAATTAAAAGTATACTTTTAAAAACTAGAAAGTGGGCCAATTTAGTCCCAAGGTGTATTAAAATAGTACATATACAAGTATACTACTAGTACAAGGACATTAGTATTGTAACTACATAAAGTATACTTAATTAAATTAACTTTAAGTATACTTATTTTCTGTAAGGGAATCCTTAATTCTCTTAATGCCAGCCCTATGCTATCTAGGAAACGCTGAATCTATGAGTAAAGGGGTAAATATGGGGTTGACTGTAATTGGCATATTAGTAGATGGAGATTGAAGACCAACATGAAGCTGAAATTGGCGCCATATAGCATCTCTCCTATTTGATTGGGTGTGTCTCAAAACCTAGTGAGGGTCTACATAGGCAGCATTTTACCTCATAGTATGCGCTCCCGACATGTAGACTGTCCCAATTCTTACATACCTTAAACATGCTGTCTACTGAGGAAGCTTATTCTGACCTTAGCGCTTCCTCAGCTGCTAAGACAATCCCACGAGCAGTGAAGTGCTTTTAAAATGTGAGTTATTTTGATTCTCTCTGGTGTTTTAATGTGTTTCAGGTCATATAATCACACAGAACAGTATTTTATTATCAACTCTGTAACGAGTCCTTCACCATTTAGCAGTTTTATACTCCAGACATTAGCATTTATGCTAGCAGATTTTTAAGCCTCTGGCTATTGTTTTGGATGCCGGCTGGTAACTTGGCAACCAGCTAAACCACCGGTTGTGTGCTGCAGTGGGTGGAAACAAGCCGTGACGCAGTCTCTCTCTAACTAGAGCGTCTCAGTAATCTGTTTTATGAGGAGAGATGAGGAGAGAACACTGCTACTTACACAGCTGCTACCTAGACAGCCTACTTAGACACTCAGTAGGGTTTAAGACTTACCCATAAATGTCTTACTATTCTCGAAGCGTCTCTTGATTTCTCTCTGCCCAACTCTGTTCCAGGGTCCGCCGTTCTACGCTCCTGCGGCTGCGTTTGCTGTCTCTCCCACAGTACCGCTTAAGCGACATGATGCGGGCTTCATTGTCCCAGGACCCTCTGACCGCTGTGGCCCCTGTACTTGCTGAGGCACACCTCTCTGCGTTGGACCGACGTCTAGCAACCGTACTTCAAACTGTCCAGCGCTGTCTGCTGCAGCACTCGCAGAGCGGGGATGTTATCTATGATGACGTCCCTGACTATCCAGGCTAGGAATGTTCTGGTGATACTGTAACAGTATTATTATTATTATATCACATGAAGGTCTTGGTGATCGATTGGCTGATCCAAGGATTACTTTGGCACATAATCAACATTACATCATTTCCCCCACATTCCAAATGCAGTCGCCAAGATCGTGTTTGGTGTCTGATGTTCGCTGCACTCATGCTAGTTCTGAAATGGGTTATGACGGAGGCTGGCCTGGAGTGGTGGCCACCTGCTCAAGCACACCTGATTCAATTCAATCTGTTCATTGCCAGGTTTAGCCGGACCCCTGCCATAATAGTCAAGTCAAGTTTATTTATATAGTGCTTTTTACAACAATGTTGCCTCAAAGCAGCTTTACAGAGTTTTGAAAACAGACGGTTACAACATATATATATATATATATATATATATATATATATATAAATATCCCCCAGTGAGCAAGAAAAACTCCCTCAGACTGGAGGAGGAGGAAACCAAGACTAGTATAGTAACCAAGACGAATTTACATTTAAATAGTAAAACACAATAGTCTACACAAGAAAAACAATAGCTTAGCCATCATCAAAACCAGAACATGTTGGGCTTTGATGCTAGTCAACCAGTCTAACCAAGCTGGGTGACTAACTAAACCACACATACACACACTAGTGAACTTACAGTTGGCCAGAGGGGTGGGCAGCCCTTATCCACAGTGCCCGCGGAGCAGTTGGGAGTTAGGTGACTTGCTCAAGGGCACTTCAGTTGTATCCCATTGGTGTAGGGGTTTAAACCAGCAACCTTCCGGACACAAGACCAGTTCCCTAATCTCCAGCCCACCACTGCCCATGACTCGAGTGCAAGCATGTCTGAAAGTCACTGACTTGAGTCACTGACTTGAGTCCCCATCTGTAGTGGTTTCTGAATCTGTGTCTGTTATCTTGAGACCAAACATGTCTTGGCTGACGGACAGGAATCTGGGGGAACTGTGTAGGTTGTCTTGCCTGCCTATTCTTTTTACTGACTCTGTGCACACTGACTCACTGTAATGACGATCCTGACTCACTCGTAAGCAATGTTTCACTTGACGCTGCAAAAAATATGACACATGAGCGTCTTCCTGTCTGACTAATAAACTGTGTGACGCTGGTTTGACGGCGGGGTGTCAGACCTGTTTCACTTCCTGTGTTTCACTGCTGAGTATGTGTTGTTACACACTTTTGTATAATATAGTTTCTTCATAATGGCAACTTTACAGGAGAGGCCAAAAACTGTCTTCACTTTCAATAGAAGTCAATGGAACCAGAATTTTCTCCAAGCTATTTTAGAGCATTTCTATTGGTCCATTCATCATGAAATTGTCCCACATTGTAAACGGCAGCTGCTGCATTTAAATGATGTAGAAAAATAGAAATCGTAAAAAATGGAGATGAATGTTTTTATTGGATAGCGACGATAGCACAGAGGAGTAGAGTAGATGTTTACATTACTGCTGTTTTGTTTTTATTTGCTGATAAAATTATTATTATTATTAGTAGTAGTAGTATTATTAACTGCTACCAAGCCTCATCCTGATGTATCCAGTAATCCAGAGTCATTGATCCATCCATCCATCTGGGTGGACCAAGTGTGGACCAGCACTGACATGCAGCTAACGGGGGGCTGACCTTAACTGAGCCTGTGGACCGATGTATGATTGCTACCTGGGTTGATTTCTGTCAGCACTGATACAGGGTTGTACAATGTCACGTTAGCACCAAGCTAGTTATTATGGCAGCTGCAGCTAAAATATGATCAATTCATGACTAAACAGACATTTAGGTAACGTTTCAGTAACATTTCATCTTCCTCAAAGAAGGGAGTCTGCTTTCAGTTGATTTTGTATGTACTGATGTACTAAACATAACTGTACTTAAGTATATTTGGTTGATACTGATGAGTATATTGAAAAGTCTAAGTATGTTTTGTCTTTACTTGTACCTCATTTTTTGATTGGGATATATATATATATATATATATATATATATATATATATATATATATATACACATTCAACTATCTATTCATTCTCCATTCAGCTACGTATTCATTCTCCATTCAATTATCTATTCATTCTCCATTCAGCTACGTATTCATTCTCCATTCAATTATGTATTCATTCTCCATTCAGCTACGTATTCATTCTCCATTCAACTATCTATTCATTCTCCATTCAGCTACGTATTCATTCTCCATTCAACTATCTATTCATTCTCCATTCAGCTACGTATTCATTCTCCATTCAACTATCAACTATCTATTTTGTAGAGCCTAATACACACCATTAATCACACATATCCAGTTTCAAGCTAAAAATAATAAACATAATTTAAAAGTGTAGTATATTAATAGTTGAACTCATTCATGGAATGTTTTTGTAGCGTCAGTGCAGCAAACCCCTTCCGATGCTACTGATGATCCCGAGGAGGCCGTGTTTACTGAAGAGACAGGTAGAGGACAGTCTAACAGAGTTATTTTAACTCTGCATAATAACTAAGATTGTGTTAATGTTAATGTAGGAAATTCTCATGTCTATAGACAATGTTATTAATAAAGATGAGACACCAGTGCACTACTTAGTAGGTTTTGATGCTGGTAGTCCTGGGAACACTGTGAACAGTTGGTTCTCACTGGTTTTCAAGCTGCGTTGGTGGGACTTTAAGGGCATGAATGTCTCAGCTCAAACCAAGAACGCCAGAACATGTACCTGCAGATACAGATTCAGAAACCACTACAGATGGTGATTCAAGTGACAAGAGTGATTCAAGAGTCACGTCATGGGCAGTTGTGGGCTGGAGGTCAGGGAACTGGTCTTGTGTCTGGAAGGATGCTGGTTCAACCTGAACCGGCAGGACACTTAACCCCCAACTGCTTCCTGGGCTGCCCACCACTCTGGGCAAACATACTCGATACACGCATGGGTTAAATGCGAAAGAACTGATTCTCGTTGACTCATGGCCAATGACTCCAAGAGTTGTGATGCTTTTAATTAAAGGTTCAGCTCTATTGACTTGTTTATTCACCATAATTGGCTTAAATAAAAGCTTTAAACACCATCAACACTGCTCAACAGCCACAAACTCTGCTCACAGAGAGTGTATATATACACTTGCTGAACTGTAGCTGATGACTTGGGGGCAAAAAACGATTATGAAAAACGGTACAGGGAATAAAAACCAGGAAAAAAAGAGGATTAGGTGGAGATTTGCTCCTCTTTCCAGCTTCTTTTTCAAATTTCTGTTCTTCCTCAAAGAGCAATGCCTTTAGATTCTGGCACCAGCACACCCTGACTAATGCATCACTTAAGGTGGACTGGAAATGTGAAAAGAGAAGCTGGCGAATGTGAAGCCAACGTCAACCTCTCAATAAGTGGATTGAAAATGTTCAAGTTCGCTGCGAGCCAGACCTTCACAAGTGCCCTCTGGACTCAATGTTCACAAATCCTCTTAGGCACACTCCAATATATTGTGGAAAGTCACCCCAGAAGAAGAGTGGAGGACATCTCCATAATAACAGATCTGGAATGGTGAACGGTTCTTAAAAAAGATGTAATGGTCAGGTGTCCGCATACTTTTGGCCATATGGTGTATGCGACAGACATTAGTAAAGAGCTCTGGAAATGATGCTTGAAAGTGATTGTAATACCCAACGACTGCATTGTAAGAAAAACAGCCGAGCGAGTTAAAAAGCTAAAGAAGAACAACAACACAAAAACAAAAGCCTGGTTCGTGTGCAGTGGTAAGAAAACCGACACTGGGATTACTTCACGGTTTCCTTTGTCACAACCAAGCTTCCCCAACAGCGTGCGGTTTGAGTAATGCCCTCAAATCATGTGTAAAGAAGTGAAACTTTTCAAGGTTCATTAATCATCACAGACAAAAATAAATGGAAAAGCACACACAGCTGCTAAAAACCTGATTACTGGCTGATTATGTGAGTCTAATTGAAGATGTAGAGGAAGAAAAGGGAAGTGAATCACGTCCGTACCCTCCTGTCTTCCTCAAAACATCTAGATGTTTACACTCTCATAACACACACCCACCTACACGCCGCTGACACACTCCTTACTGCAGCAGTCTGCACAATCCTTTGAAGAGGGCCAACAGGATGCAAGTAAGAAACTTTCTCTACTACAGTTGCTTATGTTTACTTGTCTTCTTTGATATCTGCACACGATGAAGATTCACTTTATGATAGCACTTCATAATAAAGTTCTTTAATTTGTGCTTAAAGAAGAATTGAGAATCGATCAAATTTCAAAATATGAAGTGAATTGGTGTGAAATGGTTTACTGTAACAAACAAATGAGGGGTCTTTATGCCTACAAAGCAATTATATATATATATATATATATATATATATATATATATATATATATATATATATATATATATATATATATATATATATATATATATATATATTATTTAATAGACAAAACCAGCAATGATGCCACAACCGTCTTCTATGTTTGTATGTGTAATGTTTATTAAGCCCCATATGTACTGCTAGACTATCACTAGACTTAAACACCATGTTTTAGGCCACAAGGCATGTTTTATTTTTGGATCTTTTAAAACTATTATAAAGTGTCTGTCATCAGACAATACATTTATATCCATTTCATGTTAATAACTCTTCGTGATGTAGCATTAATTGCCATTAAGTGTTTTCTGATTTCGTAGTAAATGCTCGCAACTGGACTACATGCTTTAAACATGTTACAGTACAATCACTGCTTATCAGTGCAAGCAGCTCTAAACTTGTTTGCAGTGAAACGTACACATCTTACATTAACTCCTCTCTAGATGTCCCACATCCCTTACAGAAAATAAGTATTCCTAAAGTTAATTTTATTAAGTATACTTTATGTAGTTACTATACTAATGTCATTGTACTAGTAGTACACTTGTATATGTACTATTTTAATACTTCTTGGGACTAAATTGTCTCACTTTCTAGTTTGTAAAAGTATACTTTTAAGTACACTTTAAGTGTAAGAGTAGTAAACCAAGTATCGATGTTATCTTTTGTACTGCAACTACACTAAAAGTAATCTTAAGGGTTTACTGTTAGTTTACTAGCTTGTAAGTTTTCTTTAAGTGAACTTAACATAATACTTATAATTTACTGCTTATATTATTGTTGTACTTTAAAGTATATGACTAGGTTTACAGGGTTTTTTTCTACTTAAAATAGAACTTAACAATGTTTACTTACTCACCAGTGGACACACGTAAAATAAACAAGACACACTCGGATTAAGAAACATATTTGTATCTCTATAAATCTTTAAAAATCAATTTTTAAATAAATATTGTACTGAATGTGTTTTTGTGCAGAGCAAGAATACTTCTACTATCTCAATCAAAAGATTAAGATTAAGGCCAAATATACTTAGACTGTTCTATACTTGTCAGTATAACCCAAGTATACTGAAGTATAACTGTGTTTAGTATATCACTGAGACGTACATAAAAAGTGATGAAAACTGTGAGAGCACCGCACTCCCGAATCTGCACAGATCTGATTGGCTGAGGAGCACCTTTGGTGATCTTGCAACACACGCGATTGGTCTGTGAGGTTCCTGCACCACAAAGCCCGTATACCATAAAGACAAGAAAAGCTCCGCCTCTTTAAATATTTTTAACGCTTAAAAAAATCATTAATTAAATTGCTTTTATTGGTTTATCGGTTTGGGTCCACATTGGACAGCACCTGGGTCCGGACCGGGACCGCGGCCCGCCTTTTAGTGACCTCTGCTGTAGATGTACATACAGGCTGCAGAATGCTTCTTCAAAGCCTCTCATCAAAGCTTATTTACCATCAACTTCATATAGGGTAGTATCCACCTACTGGCTTGGCCACACAAAAGGTGTAACTCGTCCAATGGTTTTCCAAATATCAACTTCATTCCAACTCCAGAGTGATTCAGGCTTGTATACAGCTTTTTGATTGGATGCACAGATTCCGTATAGCAACAGATTTTTGTCTGAAATGTTGTCCCATAGAGAATGAATAGGATAGAAAAGTGCACGCCAATCTACTGAACTTCTGCTTGACCGACAGACACCGTTTCACATACACTGACTCACCTGCAGACCCCTGACCATGACTGTAGTGTTGGTACGACCTGCACTCGTCTGTTTGTCGTTTTGTTTCATCTCTTTTTCCCCCCATAGAGTCCCATTCATTTTTGGACACACCCAAACCTCATGGTTTCAATTAACCTACAGCCTCCAAACTGCATGTACTCTATTAAGGCAGATCCCCAAACTCTAATCCACAGACGTACGGACCTGCACCCATCTATTTATCGTTTATTCATCCCTCGATTGTTCCATAATATCCCATTTATTTTTGACTGAACTCAAACATCACGATTTCATTCAACCTACAGACTCCAAACTGCCTGTACTCACTCAGGGCAACCTCTAATCCACAGACATACTGACCCGTGCTCGTCTGTTTCTCGTTTATGCACAACCATCCTGCGTTTTCTTCGGGAATAGAACTTTTCTAGTTGATCTAATGAACGGTTGTTAGGTCTAAAGATGTATGTACGTAGGCGTATTGGTTTGCTGTGCTGATCTCTGGGACTGGATGGTTGAATACAGTGAGATTTGTGCACTTGGAGGTAACCTGCCTGCTTCCTGGCCTCTACTGCTGCTGTGTTCAATAAAAGAGCATTTGCTTGAGGTGTCTCCACATTTTCTTAGTCTGGTGGTGTCTACTATGATCGCCTTTGATGCATTTCTACGTCACTGTAGCAGTTAAAACCCACTCAGTACTCAAAATAGTGTTGCAGTATCTACTGATATTCCAACAGCCCCAACGGCTAAACGTGGTAGAGGCTCTGCTGTACCTTCTTAGCTGGAATGAAAAGGTGATAATGTATCTTTTATGTTTATGAGACTCTACTGGTTTGTCTGTTTTGGCAGGCGAGAAAGCACACTGGTGGTACAAGCTTTACAAGTCATTATAGCGCCCTCTTCTGTAATGCTTAGAATGCAGCTTGCCGTTGCATTGCAATATGAATTACATCCTGACACATTTTCTAATGCTCCAACGGCATCTGCGTTTATGTCCTTGTGAGGTAGCGTACAATCAAAACTATAACCCTGGCAGCACCAATGGGGCTAAGATACATAATGTTTAAGCACAATAAAGGAACTCTATTGTAATGTGCTACAATCAATTCCTTAACAAATCTATAAAAAGGATCAATGTATTATATATCATATCATATGTTGATGGAATTTTCTTGGGTTAATAGACATAATGTTCTGGTTTTTTTATAGTTATAAGCAGAAGGATGGACTTCCGAATCCTACTGGCAGTCATACTGCTGAGCACTGCAGGTAGGCCTTCTATTTTTGTTCTGCTTCTACAGCAAGTGGTGAGATATAGAGTTAATTCATAGTGTGGTTTATAATACTAGTGAAAGAAATGCTTTCACAGTTTCACAGTTCATCAATTTATCTAAAACCACTTTGATGTCTGAGGTTCTTCATAACTGGAGCTCTGAGGCTAATGAAAGTCCTCGTTCAGCATTATTAGCCAGAAACATGCCTGAATCATCACGTGAATAGTTTAGAAGATGCTTTCTTATGTACGTTGAGACACTGAAGGGATATTTTCTAAATGGAAATGGTACGATTGAGATGTCATAAAACAACAAGATATTATAAAGATAAAATATCTGATATATAAAAATAGAACGTGGCACAGTGGTGTAGTGGTTAGTATGGAGGTGTAGTGGTTAGTATGGTGGTGTAATGGTCAGTATGGTGGCATAGTGGTCAGTATGGTGGTGTAGTGGTCAGTATGGTGGTGTAGTGGTTAGTATGGTGGTGTAGTGGTTAGTATGGTGGTGTAGTGGTTAGTATGGTGGTGTAGTGGTTAGTATGGGGCTGTAGTGGTTAGTACGGTGGTGTAGTGGTCAGTACAGTGGTGTAGTGGTTAGTATGGTGGTGTAGTGGTTAGTAAGGTGGTGTAGTGGTTAATACGGTGGTGTAGTGGTTAGTACGGTGGTGTAGTGGTTAGTACGGTGGTGTAGTGGTCAGTACGGTGGTGTAGTGGTCAGTACGGTGGTGTAGTGGTTAGCACTGTTACCTCATAGCAAAATGATCTGGGTTCGATTCCCACTCCCACAGTCCAAACACATGCATGTTAGGTTGATCACTCAGTCTAAATTGCCCGTAGGTGTGAGTGTGTGTTGGCCATGCGATGGACTGGCGAACTGTCCATGTTGTACCCGCCTCAACCCGATGACGCTGGGGGATAAAGTGGAAGATAATGGATGGATGGTTACAAATATACTGCCTGGAACCTGAGATATTGTTTTATGCTAGTTCTGAGATATGGTCTTGGGCTGAAATTCCAGTTCCTTCCAGGCTTGGTGGAGAAGTACATGCAGTGTATTTTCAGATTTTCCACAATTTCACTAAAATCAATATTACATATGAAAACTCTGAAGGCATGTGTAGGTTCATCAGTGGTGCTTTTGGATAGTTAATAAAATGGTTGCATTCAATCTGTGATTGAATGGAATTCCTTTTTAATAGAAAGCCTTTATCCCAAAACACTCCAGTGTAGAAGCTAAAACAACATGGATGACATGTTACTTATGCCATATTTATGCCAGACGTTACCAGTGAGTACAAGTATGCTTTGAAATTCTAGCTTGGCTGTCTATTTTGGAATTACAGCAGAAACCCACTAGTCTAGTTTGGCTGTTGCCTAGTGGCTTGCACCACTTTCCAAATATACAGGTTTTAGAACAGTAGTATAAGTCATAAAATGAAATCTATGATATATACACTTGTGAGCCAATCAGAACACTTATATAATTAAAACATATTTGGTATGAGGTCATTTATATACCACTGCTGTCCTTTCCATTTACATTTTATGATGAATAGATCAAAAGAAATGGCCCAAAATCAAAATAGTTCACAAATCTCGTAAGTCAACCAAGATAAATGACAGCTATAACTTGATCTGACTCACAGCTGTAATAGTGTGAAGTGTATTATTGGAAATGTGCAGGTGCTTCCTGTTAAATGATGACTTAACTCACAGTCTGTATATCGTTTCATGACATTCACAGGTTAATTAAAAGTTTGGCAGTGCTGGCAACTGGGCTGTCATATTAAGTCACGTCTCGTACAACAGAAAATGTCCCTCGGTGGGACTTTCTGAGCAGTTTTTAGTTGGTACTTGTCCACTGAGATCATGACTGCCTCAGACTCAATCAGGGACATTCCTGGTATTAAAGTAGGCCATGTCTATAGCAGATATGAGCGCCCCCCTTTGGCACAAAAGCATACAGTGGCTTTCATACAGCAAGCTGCATGCTCTGAGTTTCATGCATCATAATTTCTGTAGAACTTGACAGTGAACGAAGCAACTGATGTTGCGCACAGCAGGTCTAGATGTTCTATGAAGTCATCCTTGAGGTGCAGTTTGTATTATTATTATAATCTGTCCATGATGAGGGGGCAGTGAATTGTGTATGAAAATGATGTAAACAACATGCTATGGCCTTCAAAATCTCAAGATCTTGACCCAACTGAAATTCCAATTCAAGGAAAATCCTTTGGAATCTATTTGGATTTGGATTCATCCCTCCAGTTCAGGTCCAGACAACTGAAGAGTGTATACCAAGGCACACTGAAGCTGTTCTTTAGGCTAGTGGTGGCTCAGCACTCAGTATCACTAAGAGACTTTTGAACATGCTGAGCTGAGTGATGTTCCTGTCTTGGGGGTTAACAAGTTGCAATGATCTGACACTAGATGCATTGTTTTTTTTATGTGATTATACATATTGGTTAATTTAATTTATTATATTTATATTATTTATTATGAGACTTAGAATGTAGGACTGTATTGTAAAGAAACTTTTTAAACTACTTACTAAGCAAGAAGTTCTCTACAAGGATGCATTGACTCAGGTTCTGGTAGGTTGTCACAGAGATCTGGAACCATGCTGACTGCAGTGCATCCCACAGCTGCTGAAGGTGGCGTGGGGGTGTGGGGTCCATAGGGTAAACACCACCATCCAGGTGGTCCCACAGATGCTAAATTGGGTTCAAGTCTGGGGAATTAGGTAGTCCAAGGTAGTACTTGTAACACAGCTCTTCCAACCAATGTGGGACGTTTCTAGTCGTAGGATGTGTCGCATTGTCTTGCTGGAAGATCCCATCCGCCCCAGGGAAGACAATCAGCATATATGGTGTACGTGATCTGCAAGGGTCTTCCACGTGGATGAGTGGGTCCAGAGAATGCCAGGAAATCATTCCCCAGACCATAACATTGCCACTAGTTTGTGTTCTTCCAGCAATAGACTAGACATACAGCAAAATATACCAAGCTTTTTGGTTCCATTACATATGTTTTAAATATGAGTTTTGTTGCATTTCTCAGCATTTCTAACATTTAACTCTCTGTTTCAGGTTGTCTGGGTGAGAGTATGAGTGTGTCTTGCACTCCTCAGACTATCTGTGCTCTGCAGGAGTCAGAGGTGAAGCTAAACTGCTCTTACGCAAACATCAACATCAAAACTGTCTTCTGGTTCAGCTTCAAACAGAAAACTAAATGGAGGAACCAGAAAAATCCAGAGGATTTAGATTCAGACTCAGACTACACAGGACGAGTGACCACTGAGAACATAAACTCCAGATCAGCTCTTACAATCAGAGATCTGAGAGAGAGAGACTCAGGAGAGTATCAGCTCATGATCATTACAGAACAAGGAGAGAAACATCTCAGATCGATCAAGCTAGCAGTTACAGGTACAGCCCTTCTGAAGAACTTGTTTAGGTATACTGCTCAGTTATGTGACGAACCATGTAATCCCACCTGTTTTCAGGCCTGCAGGTGGAAATAAAAGGAAAGAATCTCACCTGCAGCACGTCCTGCACTCTGACCTTTGCTCGTCGACGTTACTTCTGGTACAGGAATGGACTGTATACAGGTAGAGACACAAACAACAGCAACCCCCTCAGATTATCCACTACTGATGAAGGCAGCTTCTCCTGCTCTGTTTTTGGCTATAATGGCATATTCTCCCCTCCACTGTGTGAGTATGAGGGTCAGAAGAGGAAAAACACACACACACATACATATATACACACACATATAAATACATTGACCGGTAGTGTACCTAAAACGTTTGACCGGTAGTGTACCTAAAACGTTTGACTGGTAGTGTACCTAAAACGTTTGACCGGTAGTGTACCTAAAACGTTTGACTGGTAGTGTATCTAAAACGTTTGACTGGTAGTGTACCTAAAACGTTTGACTGGTAGTGTACCTAAAACGTTTGACTGGTAGTGGATCTAAAACGTTTATCTGTTAGTGTACTAAAACGTTTGACTGGTAGTGTACCTAAAACATTTGACCGGTAGTGTACCTAAAACGTTTGACTGGTAGTGTATCTAAAACGTTTGACTGGTAGTGTACCTAAAACATTTGACCGGTAGTGTACCTAAAACGTTTGACTGGTAGTGTACCTAAAACGTTTGACTGGTAGTGGATCTAAAACGTTTGACCGGTAGTGTACCTAAAACGTTTGACTGGTAGTGTACCTAAAACGTTTGACTGGTAGTGGATCTAAAACGTTTGACTGGTAGTGTACCTAAAACGTTTGGCTGGTAGTGTACCTAAAACGTTTGGCTGGTAGTGTACCTAAAACGTTTGGCTGGTAGTGTACCTAAAACGTTTGACTGGTAGTGGATCTAAAACGTTTGACTGGTAGTGTATCTAAAACGTTTGACTGGTAGTGGATCTAAAACGTTTGACTGGTAGTGGATCTAAAACGTTTGACTGGTAGTGATCTAAAACGTTTGACTGGTAGTGGATCTAAAACGTTTGACTGGTAGTGTACCTAAAACGTTTGGCTGGTAGTGTACCTAAAACGTTTGGCTGGTAGTGTACCTAAAATGTTTGGCTGGTAGTGTACCTAAAACGTTTGACTGGTAGTGGATCTAAAACGTTTGACTGGTAGTGTATCTAAAACGTTTGACTGGTAGTGGATCTAAAACGTTTAGTTGGTAGTGATCTAAAACGTTTGACTGGTAGTGATCTAAAACGTTTGACTGGTAGTGTATCTAAAACGTTTGACTGGTAGTGTATCTAAAACGTTTGACTGGTAGTGTATCTAAAACGTTTGGCTGGTAGTGCATCTAAAACGTTTGACTGGTAGTGGATCTAAAACGTTTGACTGGTAGTGGATCTAAAACGTTTGACTGGTAGTGGATCTAAAACGTTTAGCTGTTGGCATCCCATTCAGCCCCTACTGGTTAAAGCTGGTGTAAAATGTGTTAGTGATTATTTTTTTCACACCTTATTCATCTGGCACAGTTTGGTAGTGGAGGAAATTGTTGAACTTAGGTTTGCGATGGTTGCAATTGTACAAGCAATGCTGGAAATACTTTGCAGTTGGAAAGTATGGAGTGATTTACAGGCAGATTTCTTTTCAGTTTTACCTTTCAGAGCTTCTGCATGAGGGACACAGTTGTAGAGTAGCCAATATCCACTAAGCTGAGGAAACATGATTTCACATTGTCTGCAGTAAAAGAAACCTACTGATGCTTTTGAAAAGCACTCCTAAATGACATCCTGTTGCCATTTCAGGTGTTTCTAGTGGGAACTGTTGGAATGTGACCTACACAGAAAGAAGAGTGTGTGTTCTGGAGGGTTCATCCGTGGATTTCCCCTGCACGTTCTCATATCCCAGTGGTCAAACAGTGTCTAAAGTGTTCTGGCATTATCTTTGGATTGCTGACCCAAAGGACCTGACTCAGGAAAACCAGTTCACTCCTCGAGCGCAATATTTGGGAGATGAGGTGGGAAACTGCTCTCTGAGAATGAGAGATGTACAAAAGAGTGACTCTGGAGTATATTACTTTCGAATCGTCCTTAAAATCGACAAACTGTCTGGGAAACCTGGAGTCATTCTGAATGTTACAGGTAAACACTATTAGTTGTTTCTCTCTTTGATCTGTGTTTAAGTGTTTATCTGAAATGTACTTCCCGCATGTTCAGATCTGCAGGTGAGAGTGATTTCCAGCACAGACTCAGAGGAACAGACAGTAACACTGATGTGTAGCAGCACCTGCACTCTGCCTAACAACCCCACTTACATCTGGTACAAGAACAGACAGCCTGTAACTAACAAACCTACCAGAGACAACAAGCTGGACCTGAAGTGCAGTGAAGATGCAGGCAGCTACTCCTGCGCTGTGGAAGGATACGACCAGTCCCAGTCTCTTTATTTAAACATCAGTACTGCATGTGAGTTTCTTTTAAAACACTCTAAAGTTTATTGATTCACATTAGAACAGTGAAATGCTATGAGCAGAGTACTGGGCGTGGAGGGATGGTAGCCAGGAAACCAGAGGAGCCTAGTGGAGATATCCAGGTGGGCAGGCTAAGCAGAGTAGAAGACAAGCAGAGATGGATGCTTACCTGAGCTCAGGCTGGAGATTCCAGGCGTTGGTTTCCTGTAAGAACAATGGTCAGTGGGGTTTAGTTCCAGGAGATAATGTTCTGTAAGAGCAGTGGCTAGAGCAGCTTGAATGTAACGAGACATAGAACTGCCTGCTGAGGATGGTGCGGGCAGTTAGACTGGAATAGCGTGCCTCTGTATTCCTTGAGTTGGCGTGATGTAGATAGAGGACCAATGACTTGACTGGACCTGGCTGGGTGTGCAGCGGGTTTGGCTTGACTTGGCCGGACTTGGCTTGTCTGGCTTAGTTCGGCTTGACTTGGCAAAACTTGACTTGGCTGACTTAGTTCGGCTTGACTTGGCTAGATTGGTTCGGCTTGACTTGGCAGAACTTGACCTAGCTGGATTGGTTCGGCTTGACTTGGCAGAACTTGACCTGGCTGGATTGGTTCGGCTTGACTTGGCAGAACTTGACTTGGCAGAACTTGACTTGGCTGGATTAGTTCGGCTTGACTTGGCAGAACTTGACTTGGCTAGATTAGTTCGGCTTGACTTGGCAGAACTTGACCTGACTGGATTGGTTCGGCTTGACTTGGCAGAACTTGACTTGGCTGCATTGGTTTGGCTAAACTGGGCAGAACTTGACTGGACTTTGGCACGGCTGGACTTGGCTTGGCTTGGCTTAACCTGGGGTGGCTGAGATAAACAAGAGGCTTGGTTTGAACATGTAAGGTTACTTTCAACCCCCGGCACTGAGGTGTGTGCGAGAGGGGTATATAAAGCGAGGGGATAATGAGTGCCAGGTGGTGCAAATGAGTTGTAGCTGCAATGTGTCCTAGGCTACTAAAACTCAGGGGACAGAGACCTCTGGTGGCACTAAGCAGGAGTGCTTACATTAGGGAGACTATAGCAAAGTTCGTAAACCTACATACAGCATTTCTGGAGAACTATGTACATTCCTGGCCCAAATTCGAAATATCATGTTCTTCTCTGGTTGTTTTGGCCAAATTAGAGTCCAGATTTTTTAAAGGGCGTTTTCACATCTGTTGTACGTTTCACTGGTCCGGATCAGTTAATGAGTTTGTTTACTTAAGGCGTTTCCTCCTCGGTTAAGTTTGTTTTCACCGGCAAAAACCCAAATGCACCAAAATGCGCCCCAACAAACCTCGTGAGCTTGTTGTCTCCTCTGATTGGTCAGAGCTATCTGGCGTGCGAGTAAGAAAGTAAACACAGGGAGAAGATCCGGTTTCCCCAAACTACTGCACATTTCTTATAGAGCGTATCACGGAGCAGCAGCAGAGACAGCATCTGTTTATAGCTGTAACAATAATCTGATAATATACCAAACTACAGTCCACCTGCAGACCACCCAGCTCACTCCAAACATCAAGTAGACAACGTCCCTCACTGCTAGACCAAGAGACACCTCGCTTCATTGTCCTCGCCCTGTTAGCTGCTACAGTTCTCCAGTTCTCTGTTTACGCCATCTGCCGCATCCCATAATGCAAAGCACACCTGGCTGCAGGAGATGTTCAGATCAAACTTGTGAAGTACACCTAGTACTTGGGTCGGATTAAGGTCGGATCATGTTCTCACCACAAACGAACCGCTCCGGAGTTCTTGAGGGTCTCGGTGTGGTTGTTTTGGTCCGCACCCGACTGCGATTACTGTTTTCACACCTGCCCAAACGAACCACACCAAACGAACCAGAGTTCATTTTAACCGAACTAACTAGTGCTGGTGTGACAACACCCTTAGAGACATAAAAAAAAAGATATGCCATACCAAGTGAAACACCTACACTATCTGTCAAAAGTTTGGACACACCTACCATTTATGGAATTATTCCTGGACCAGAATAAAACATCTGGTTGTGGTTTAAATAATGTTTATAGTGAGGAGCCACATGAGCTACTTCTCTAACAGGACTGAAGAAGATAGTATACATGCTAAGATCCTGTTCTGAGAAACAGGTTTGGGGGTTTTATAGCTCTTAAAAACTGTACAATGTAATTTTTATTTTATTAAAATGTTTGTTTTAGAAATATTTTGTATATGGGCTCCAACTTCTCTTTTTATACTAAACACATTCAGATCTAATCTCCTTTATAATTCTCAAATATACACCTATTGTCCATAACATTAAAACCACCTGCTTGTATCTACACACATTGTCTATTTATCAGCTCTACTGACCACAAAGGAGCTACACTTACAGACTGTACCCAGCTAACAAAAACAGGTCCCCAGGATGTCCCCCGAACCAACACTGCGGACGTCTCGTGAACGCCGTTTTGTAGACTTACAGACTGTACCCAGCTAACAAAAACAGGTCCCCAGGACGTCCCCCGAACCAACACTGCGGATGTCCCGTGAACGTCGTTTTGTACACTTACAGACTGTACCCAGCTAACAAAAACAGGTCCCCAGGACGTCCCCCGAACCAACACTGCGGACGTCCCGTGAACGTCGTTTTGTAGGGTCGCCAAAATGTTACAAGGGACGTTCTTATAGGACGTTCGTAGGACTACCAGGAAACCTCCAGGAGACTATGAGGGGACGTTCATGGAAAGTCCTTTAAACGTCTCTTTCGACGTTCTTAGGACGTTTGTAGGACTACCACGAAACCTTCAGGAGACTATGAGGGAACGTTTATGACTCTGGTACAAGTGGATCAGACACAGTAGTGCTGCTGGAGTGTTTAAACACTGGTTGTGACTCAAAAACCTAGTGAGGGTCTACATAGGCAGCATTTTATGTCATAGCATGCGCACTCCCGACATGTAGACTGTCCCAATACTTACATACCTTAAACATGCTGTCTACTGAGGAACCTTATTTAGACCTGATTTTAAGGAAGCATCGAGCGCTTCCTCAGCCGCTAAGACAATCCCATGATGCATCACAGGCTAATCTGGGAGGAGAGCAGAGAGACAGTAAGAAGTTCTAATGGGACAACACTGTCTCCTTCGAGGTTATTAAAACAGTGGGTGGATGATATGAGAAGGTGGTCTGAGGTTACCCATGGCAACGTTCTTAATTATTTTGTACTCTCTGAAGGTGTAGACGGTTCAGTAATAAAAAAGTATAAAAGTACTGAAGTGTATCAGTACCTGCACAGTGGGAAGGTGGGCGTGTCCTCTTACACACAGACGGTGAGTTTATATTTCTGAAAGCCAGCTGCCCGAGCCACTCTGCGTGGGTGTTAGTTACAGTCCAGATAGCCTAGCGCGGTGGACACTGATCAGAAAACAGTTACTGAACTGATAGACTCACCAGCACCCGACACGTCTGCTTCCTCGGAGCTTCATAAGAGAGACATTTCTCTGGATAAGGAAGCTCTGGTGCTGGTTCTCCTCCACAGAATGGTAAGAGCAGACATACGGAGGTTTGGGTGGAGGTTTTAAATTAGAGCTTCAGTCATAGACGCAGGTGGTCTTCTTTGGAAGGCGGCCCCCCAACACTCTGATCTTTATGTGCTGTGTTCGTAACTCTGTTGTTCAAGCCAAGTTTTCCTCTTCCTCCAATTACTGACTCCCTCTAACTGAACATGTTATGCTATTCATTTTATATGTTTATTGTTGTTTTGCTTGTAATTTTCCAACCCAGTGTCCACTCACTGTCCACTCCATTAGACACTAAGGTAGCTAGTTCAGGCGATAGCTCATCTGCTGCTGCAGTTTGTGTTGGTCATTGTTTAGTCCTTCATCAGTGGACACAGGATGCCGCCCACAGGACACTGTTGGCTGGATGTTGCTGGTTGGTGGACGATTCTCAGTATCAGTGTCACTATAGTGCTGAGAATGATCCACCTCTCTATTAACACCTGCTCTGTGGTGGTCCTGGGGGGGTTCTAACCATTAAAGAACAGGGTGAAAGAACTACAGTCTGTAATTGTAGAACTATGAAGCTGATTAAATGGACAATATACACTACCACTCAAAAGTTTAGGATCACTTTAGAATTTCATTTAATGCAATTTTCATGCAATTCACAAACAATATTGTTCACAATGAATGTAAGTGTATCAGATGATTTTTAAAGAATAAAAATGTTTGTATTAAAGTCTATTTTTGTATAGAGGCTTATTTTGCATATAGTCCTATTATCAGTAATTCTCAGTCCTCTGTCTAAATCTCCTGGTACGACCACCAATCCAAGTTAAGGATGTAATTGGACTAATTGGTTGTTAGGACACTCTTACTCAATTGTGATGCACAGCTGAAAAACATTCTACTAATAAGTGAGTATAAAAGGGGGAACAACATTCTAGGTTAGTTTAGTATCTGAAGCATCAGCAGTTGATGGCTTGCTGACCGACTCAAAATGTCCAGAAAGAAACAACTTTCTTTAGAGACCCGTCAGTCCATTGTTGTGTTAAGGAAGGAAGACTACTCTATGTAGGCTATGTAGATATAAGCAGGTGGTTATGGCTAATCGGTGTATACTCAGTTGGGGGGTCTGTGGTATTATTGTATCTTGTCAACTAGCATGTGCAACCCCAAGATCATGGCTGCATCAAATAAATTCTTCCTTTCTTTCTACCAATGCTGTTTATTTCTGGAGGTCCTGAAATTCTACAAACCCCAGGGCCACAGACTTTGGGAGCCATAGTGGGAGTGTCAGTCTTTCTGGTTCTACTACTCATCATAGCAGCTGTGTGGATGTGGTATGTGAAGGATTCCTGAGATAAATACTATTTTAAAATGACTTGCACATCATCAGTTTCTCCTGTTTATCCTTCAGGAGAAGAAAGCCCAGGCCAGCTAAAGACCACGGAGGCACTGGGCAGAGTACGCAGGTGAGCCTGTTAGAGGGAAAGGATTACATCATGATCGTATGACATCTAGTATACTACATGCAAAGGTGTCTAAAGTATTTACATTCATTACTCAGATAGTAGGATTTAAAAATACTTCTGTAGAGGTTGAAGTATCAACTGAAGCTTTTTACTCCAGTAAAAGTGTAAAAGTACTGCTTTCAAAACTACTTAAAGTATAAAAGTAAAAGTAATGTAAGTGAAAAAATGCCATTAGGGACAAAAGCTTAGGCCGCATCACAGGGGTCTACAGTGCACTAGCCCACCTCCCCAAACAAAACATTCTTCTAAAAGCCATAATGACTATAATGTTATATTAAAATGTTAATGTTGATAAATTTGGGATGCGCTAGGCTTCCTGTTTCAGCCACATATAAGCCCATTAAACATGAATGTAGTTTAGTACAATGTAAATATATTAAAGAAGCATGTCTGTGTACTACTGAGCATTAACATGTGTTTCATGGAGCAGAAGATATGATGACTAGTTGTCTATAAGTATTGTAATGGTGCAGAAAGTCAAACTTCAAAGGCATTTTATCAATAATCTTTACTGGAATGTAAATGTACATGAATGAAAACAAGCTGCCAATGAAATAGGAGTAACGAGACTATGTTTAAGGAGAAGAAAGTACTGATAATGGAGTGTAAATGTAAGGAGTAGAAAGTACTGATAATGGAGTGTAAATGTAAGGAGTAGAAGGTACTGATAATGGAGTGTAAATGTAAGGAGTATAAAGTACTGATAATGGAGTGTAAATGTAAGGAGTAGAAGGTACTGATAATGGAGTGTAAATGTAAGGAGTAGAAGGTACTGATAATGGAGTGTAAATGTAAGGAGTATAAAGTACTGATAATGGAGTGTAAATGTAAGGAGTAGAAGGTACTGATAATGGAGTGTAAATGTAAGGAGTAGAAAGTACTGATAATGGAGTGTAAATGTAAAGAGTAGAAAGTACTGATAATGGAGTGTAAATGTAAGGAGTAGAAGGTACTGATAATGGAGTGTAAATGTAAGGAGTAGAAGGTACTGATAATGGAGTGTAAATGTAAGGAGTAGAAAGTACTGATAATGCAGTGTAAATGTAAGGAGTAGAAAGTACTGATAATGGAGTGTAAATGTAAGGAGTAGAAGGTACTGATAATGGAGTGTAAATGTAAGGAGTAGAAGGTACTGATAATGGAGTGTAAATGTAAGGAGTAGAAAGTACTGATAATGCAGTGTAAATGTAAGGAGTAGAAAGTACTGATAATGGAGTGTAAATGTAAGGAGTAGAAAGTACTGATAATGGAGTGTAAATGTAAGGAGTAGAAAGTACTGATAATGGAGTGTAAATGTAAGGAGTAGAAGGTACTGATAATGGAGTGTAAATGTAAGGAGTAGAAAGTACTGATAATGGAGTGTAAATGTAAGGTGTAGAAAGTACAGATAATGGAGTGTAAATGTAAGGAGTAGAAAGTACTGATAATGGAGTGTAAATGTAAGGTGTAGAAAGTACAGATAATGGAGTGTAAAGGTAAGGAGTAGACAGTACAGATAATGATGTGTAAATGTATATTAGGAATAGAAAGTACAGATAATGGAGTGTAAATATAAGATGTAGAAAGTACAGATAATGGAGTGTAAATGTAAGGAGTAGAAAGTACTGATAATAGAGTGTAAATGTAAGGAGTAGAAAGTACTGATAATGGAGTGTAAATTTAAGGAGTAGAAGGTACTGATAATGGAGTGTAAATGTAAGGAGTAGAGGGTACTGATAATGAAGTGTAAATGTAAGGAGTAGAGGGTACTGATAATGGAGTGTAAATGTAAGGAGTAGAAAGTACTGATAATGGAGTGTAAATGTAAGGTGTAGAAAGTACTGATAATGGAGTGTAAATGTAAGGAGTAGAAAGTACTGATAATGAAGTGTAAATGTAAGGAGTAGAAGGTACTGATAATGGAGTGTAAATGTAAGGAGTAGAAAGTACTGATAATGGAGTGTAAATGTAAGGAGTAGAAAGTACAGATAATGGAGTGTAAATGTAAGGTGTAGAAAGTACTGATAATGGAGTGTAAGTGTAAGGTGTAGAAAGTACTGATAATGGAGTGTGAATGTAAGGAGTAGAAAGTACTGATAATGGAGTGTAAATGTAAGGAGTAGAAGGTACTGATAATGGAGTGTTAATGTAAGGAGTAGAAAGTACAGATAATGGAGTGTAAATGTAAGGAGTAGAAGGTACAGATAATGGAGTGTAAATGTAAGGTGTAGAAAGTACAGATAATGGAGTGTAAATGTAAGGAGTAGAAAGTACAGATAATGGAGTGTAAATGTAAGGAGTAGAAAGTACTGATAATGGAGTGTAAATGTAAGGAGTAGAAGGTACTGATAATGGAGTGTAAATGTAAGGAGTATAAAGTACTGATAATGAAGTGTAAATGTAAGGAGTAGAGGGTACTGATAATGGAGTGTAAATGTAAGGAGTAGAAAGTACTGATAATGGAGTGTAAATGTAAGGTGTAGAAAGTACTGATAATGGAGTGTAAATGTAAGGAGTAGAAAGTACTGATAATGGAGTGTAAATGTAAGGTGTAGAAAGTACTGATAATGGAGTGTAAATGTAAGGAGTAGAAAGTACTGATAATGAAGTGTAAATGTAAGGAGTAGAAGGTACTGATAATGGAGTGTAAATGTAAGGAGTAGAAGGTACTGATAATGGAGTGTAAATGTAAGGAGTAGAAAGTACAGATAATGGAGTGTAAATGTAAGGTGTAAAAAGTACTGATAATGGAGTGTAAGTGTAAGGTGTAGAAAGTACTGATAATGGAGTGTAAATGTAAGGAGTAGAAGGTACTGATAATGGAGTGTTAATGTAAGGAGTAGAAAGTACTGATAATAGAGTGTAAAATTAAGAAAGTAATTGTACTTCGTTACTTGATACCTCTGACTACATGTGACTCCTCTGTCTGTCTTTCTAAGGCTCAGGATGACCTTCACTACTCTAGCATCCAGTTCCCACGTTCCCGCGGTAAGGAGTTGCCTGGTCATCCTCGGGACACCACTGAGGGAGAACAGGTCCAGTACTCCAGTGTGAAGTTCAATAGATAAACTGCTGCCACACGGTGAGAAGGATTGAGAAGAATTGTGCCACTGGACTTTCAGAAGGTCTTTGACTTTAAAACACAGCACTGACTGCAATAACTTTGTATCTTCAATTCTGTCCGGCCCACTTACCATACAGGTTCTGCAAGTCTAATCTGTTAGCTATTCTTTACCCTATACGTAGAAGAATAGGGTAAATGTGGGCTAACAAAGCTTGCAGAGAAACAATTGGACTACTGTTTGTAACTGTAGACTCACAAAAAGCAGATACAAGTAGGTCCATAAATATTGACCGAGACATTTTTCTAATTTTGGTTCTGTTTGTCATCACAATGAATTTTGACAAAACAATTCAGTTGAAGTTCAGACTTTCAGCTTTCATTCAGTGGCTTGAACAAAATGATTGCAAAAATGTGATGAACTAAAGCCTTTTTTAAAACACAAAAGTAATTGGACAAATGAAATAATTGTAAATACAATATTCATTTTTAATAATCGGTTGAAAATCCGTTGTTGGCAATGGCTGCCTAAAGTCTTGAACTCATGGACATCACCAGACGCTGTTTTTTCCTTGTTTGTTTGTTTGAGGGCCTTTCTGTCTGATGTTTGATATCAGGTGACTGACTTGGCCAATCAGGAATATTCCACTTTTTAGCTTTAATAAACCACTGGGTTGCTTTGGCTTTATGTTTTGGGTCATTGTCCATCTGTATTTTGAAATGTCGACCAATCAGTTTGGCTGCATTTGGCTAGATATAGAGTATTCGCTGGATATTGGTGGGGACATGTCACTTTGGTCCATGCTAATTCTTCCTTGCCTCTATGGGTTGTGACAGATTTAGCTTTCCGATCGAAAACACAACAATGTAAACACTATACTTAGTACGCACTCACAAGCCGTAACAGAGTAAATGTATATTAGCGCAGGAATCAATGAACGTAACAGCTCACAATAGCTAGAAAGGCCAGATGAACCAAATCAGCCAAAGAAAATAAGGAAAGAAATAGAGTGAGAAACCAAACACTCAACGTTCACATAAGCTTAGCAAACAGGCGAGCAAAATGGCCAAGGGAGCCCCTTGGACTTCTCCAACGTCCCTTCCCTCACAGAAAATAAGTATACTTAAGGTTCATTTTATTAAGTATACTTTATGTAGTTACTATACTAATGTCATTGTACTAGTAGTACACTTGTATATGTACCATTTTAATACTTCTTTGGGACTAAATTGGCCACTTCAGACGTGAAATGATCTACAGATGACGGAGTGAGAGGACGCTCTTTTCCAATGTGCCCGGGTAAAGTTGACAGATTTAGTCCACTTTCTGGATATTTGGGGGTCTTCGCGTCGTTTGTGCTCAGGGGTTCACTGTACATCCAATTACTGTATCCAAAAACACCACCTTTCTGTCGTTTAGCATCTTCTAGCCCTGTTGTCCACCATCTACATCACACGCATAACGTCTACGGCAGTTTCTGAACAGTGGGTGGGGCTAAACAGTCTTTTAAGCCATATTGCTTGACTTTGTAAACAATATACCTTTTCTGACTGTTAATACCCTTACAGAAAATAAGTATACTTAAAGTTCATTTTATTAAGTATACTTTATGCAGTTACTATACTAATGTCATTGTACTAGTAGTACACTTGTATATGTACCATTTTAATACTTCTTGGGACTAAATTGGCCACTTTCTAGTTTTTAAAAGTATACTTTTAAGAACACTTTAAGTGTAAGAGAAGTAAACCAAGTATAAAACTAGTTTACATCGTTTGTACTGCAACGACACTAAAAGTAAACTTAAGGGTTTACTGTTAGTTTACTAGCTTGTAAGTTGTCTTTAAGTGAATTTAACATAATACTTATAATTTACTATTTTTTATTGTTGTACATTAAAGTATATGACTAGATTTAAGGGTTTTTTCTACTTAAAATATAACTTTTTACTTGCGTTTACTTACTCAGTAAGTAAACCAGTGGACACACATAAAATAAACAGAACACACTCAGAATATAAAACATATTTGTATTTTTATAAATCTTAATAATTAAAATTTTAAATAAATATTGTACTGGATGTGTTTTTGGGCAGAGCAAGAATACTTACTTCTACTATCTCAATCAAAAGATTAAGTACAAGTAAAGGCCAAATATACTTAGTCTGTTCTATACTTGTCAGTATAACCCAAGCATACTTAAGTATAACTGTGTTTAGTATATCACTAAGAAGTACATAAAAAGTAAACTGAAAGCATACTCACTTCCTTTTAGTTTAAAAGTACACTTCTTTTTTGTAAGGGTTATCAAGGCACGCCACCAGCCAGCAGCCAATACGATCCGGGCTAATGATTGTCACATGATCCACAACATGATCCACAACAAGAGAAACAGACAGCACAACCGATCATAACCATAACAAATAAGTCATGGGAATCAGCTATACAAAACAAAAACCTCCAGGTTTTTATAAAGAGGTTTTAATTTTCAACTGTGTTGGCATGTATTTTTTATAATTCACCAAGTAGATCATTTAACGTTGCTACAACAGTGCTAATTTCCACTAAATCTATGGGATTTACAATGTCATTTTAGCGCCAATCCACCAACAAAGTTAATTCATATACCCACAGTGGGTTTAACATTACATTACTTAGGCTGGATGTTTGTGATTAGCGTGGGTCACTACCCTGTTTGTGTCAACTGCCACACATCACACATTTGCAGCTGAATAAGGAATTAGAGGAATTTGTAAGAGCACTGTTCTTATAGTTATTAAGTTGCTGTAGTAGTTTGTAAGAGGACTAATAATTTTTGTATGATTGTAGTGTTTTAATGCTGTTTTGATGTTATATGTACTTAAATATATAATACCAGACATTTTCCTCTTCTTCTTCTTCTTCTTCTTCTTTTTCAATCAATCAATCAACCTTTATTTTTCCTCAGTAATACATTGAGGGTAACCCTCGTTTACAATGCATCCGAGCATTTACAACTTAAAGGGACTGAAAATACATAAAAATTAGAATCAATATTTAATCAAGAAAGCTAAAATAAAGAACTTCATGAGTAAAACATAAGAATTAAATGATAAAAATATTAGAAAAACAGGCAAACAATATAAGAATTTAATTAAGAAATAAAATAAATAATTTAAAATAAAAGTTTAAGTGGACAAACTAAAAATTATGAAGAAAGTGAATGATGAAAATAAAGGTGTCTGAAGGTGGTTAGAAACTGAAAGTTTAAAAAGATTTAGTGACCCTAGTGAGCTGAGTATTAGAGTTTCTTGCAGTGAATTCCAGCTCACTGGTGCACTGTAGCTAAAAGCAGATTTTCCCAGCTCAGTAAAAACTCTAGGAACCTGACAGGTAACCCAATCAGCAGAGCGAGTCTGATAATTACAGCTGTTTAAAGAAATTAAGGAAGAAATATAAGATGGCATATGGCCGGAGAGTGAGTTATAAATGAATATAAGCCAGGGTGATTCCCGTCGAGCTGCTAGCGAGGGTCAGCCTACTTTTTGGTAGAATCTGCAATGGTTAGGGTTACCAGTAATGAACCTTAGAGCAGATTGATAGACTGACAGACTTTTCTTATTATTATTATTATTATTATTATCAGCAGTAAAACTTGGTGTAGTAGTACCAGTTTCATAGAAAATGTATGTACAATATTATGACTGATAAATGAGAGCTATCAATCCAAATCTACATATGATCTCATTCACATTAAAGTGAGGCTCCATTTGGCTGCTAAAGGAAACAAAACGAAGATACAAGGAAACCCAAAACATATTTTAAGAAAAGACGTTCTACAAAAAAGAGGAAACGGCTGTTTGGTAAGGACGCCTGTACTTTCAATCAAGAAATACACTTTGTTTCAGCACAAAATGTTATAGATACTAAAAAAACTCTAATTATAACTAGGGCTGGGCGATAAAATGAGAACGATAATAATTACCATCCTAGACTTGTATTGAAAGGGACTTTAAATGTGTGATCTATATACTTTTTAAGTGACTACTACTGAAAGAAACATGTTAATAATCTTAAAATAATCCATAAGATAGGATAAACAGGTAAACAGGTGCTGTCCTGCTGCTGTGTTGATGAAGCTCTACGGGATGTTTGATCTTCAAGGTCTCGTGTATAGCAGTTGTACTGTTGTGATCATCTCCACTGTGCAGAGCTGACAGAGCACCACACTGTTGTGTTTCTGTGTGAAACACTCCCACAACTTTAGATATAACTAAGATACAACTTTGTGTATATAATGTATATAATTTATTTGAAATACAGTTGTGTAATGTTCTACAGTACATTAGTCTCTCTTCTGACAGAAAATAAATACAAAATTTTGATATCTTCACTTGATTTGATTTATATCTTGATATATATCGATATGGACTAATATGAAAAAAATTGTGATAAGATTTTTTCCTATATCGCCCAGCCCTAATTATAACATTAAAAGTCTACTTTTAATCAAATTATATTGTATATTTATTAACATAGCATATTTAATTTTTCATTGTTAGGAGGTTAAGAACTTATGTGGAATTCTGTGTTAACTTGTAAGAAAAAATGTCACTTAAACTCTTTTGCAAAAACCACCGTAGACTGAAAAATTTGTTTAAAAAAGGAAGAGAAAACTCTTTTAAAGTGACATTTTGGAGCAATTTACCCCCAAAATAACAGCTTTTAACGGTACGTTGATGTGTAATGGGGAGAAGGGAGTCTCTGTAATTGCCATTCCAATAGAGCACTATGTAACTTTAGTGGAGTGAGCACAAGACCTCTCACAAGGACTGCGTAATGGGTCTTCAGATAGCTATGAGAAGATATAAACCCAATATATTCGGCATGCACATCATGGCTGAAGAGAGGAAAAGGAAAAGAGCAAGAAACCAGAGTAACTCTCAGATGGGTTCTTTTAGATTTTTGAGATATCGTGATATATTTCGATATGGACTGATATATAAAAAAAATTCCTGATAAGATTTTTTTCTATATCATATTTTATTTCTCATTGTTAGGACGTTAAAACATCTGTTTTCTAACTAATAAAAATTCTGTGTTGTAAGAAAAAATGTCACTTAAACTCTCTAAAAGACACAAAAGGATAGAAAACAGTCCCACAGCTAACGGGAAGTTAAAAAATTGGTCAGTCTTTGTCAAAAATCCTGTAATGAAATCTTCTGTAATAAAATCTTGTACTATTACTCTACTTTCTAAGTTGACGTGGTTTCTCTTCTGATGTTGTCTTTGCCGGTGCTCCAGAAAACCTGAAGTGATGTGTCATTACCGTACGTCCCACTGTTCCTCTAGACACCACAGATACATTTAGATAATTAGTGTTCTGAATGCTGCTTTGATCTTCAGGTAACTCACTGCTGCCACCCAGTGAAATAGTCATATCATTACACCTAAACTGATATTAAGTTAAACATATTTTACCTGGTAGACCAATTCACTGTAATTTCTTAAGCTCTTTGAAAGACGATCATGTCTTTGTTTTGTTTATTCCTACATAAGGAACAGCTCATTTTGTGGGTGTAGGTTTTGTGTATTAATGGTCACTGTTCTCATAAGCTGCCTCGGTAGAGAGAGTAAAGTGGGAGGTGTGGCCCTTCTGCAGCAGTGGAAAGCTCAACAATGGCTACTGCAGAGCAAAGAATAGACAGACCAAAAGTGTGTCAGACATGTCTGGACACAAAATTCTTCTAGTGCAGGCACTGTATATCACTTTGAAAGAAGTTTTTTAAGCAAGTGGAGGACGCTTACAGTATTTTCACTGTTACAGCTGCTGTTTGACATGTGGACACCTGTAAAGGATGGTTTACAAAGCTTGGTAAAGTCATATGTTGTAAGCAGTCCTGCTTAGCGCCACCAGAGGTCCCTGTCCCCTGTATACTAATTAGCCTAGAACACGCTACACCTGTCTCTTATTACCTGCTCCCTACAAAACCCCCCTCTCTTCATCAACACAGAGCCCGGTTGTTTGTACCATCCGTATACGTGCAAACCAACCCTCTTGTCGTTGTTTGGCTAAGCTAAGCTAAGCTGGGCTAACGCCTTACCCAGCCAAGCCAAGTCCAGACAAGTCAAGTCAACCAAGCCGGGTCCAGTCAAGCTATTCGTCTCCAACCCAAGCCTAGCCAAGTCCAGAACAGGCCGGGCTATCTTGTGGCTCGCCACACATGTTTTCACTAACTTTCGGATCTCTGATCTATTTCTGTTCTTATAGGACATTATCTCCTGGAACTAAACTCTACTGAGGGAAACCAACGCCTGGAATCTTTAGTCCCACCCTTAAGGAAAATAAGTATACTTAAAGTTAATTTTAAGTATACTTGTATATACTTATATACTAAGTATATAATGCTTTATGCAGTTACTATACTAATGTCATTGTACTAGTAGTACACTTGTATATGTACTATTTTAATACTTCTTGGGACTAAATTGGACCACTTTCTAGTTTTTAAAAGTATACTTTTAAGTACACTTTAAGTGTAAGAGTAGTAAACCAAGTATAAAACTAGTTTACATCTTTTGTACTGCAACTACACTAAAAGTAAACTTAAGGGTTTACTGTTAGTTTACTAGCTTGTAAGTTTTCTTTAAGTAAACTTAACATAATACTTATAATTTACTGCTTATATTATTGTTGTATTTTAAAGTATATGACTAGGTTTAAGATTTTTTTCTACTTAAAATAGAACTTTTGTTTTTACTTACTTATGTTTACTTACTCACCAGTGGACACACGTAAAATAAACAAGACACTCAGATTAAGAAACATATTTGTATTTTTATGAATCTTTATGAATCAAATTTTAAATAAATATTGTACTGAATGTGTTTTTGTGCAGAGCAAGAATACTTACTTCTACTATCTCAATCAAAGGATTAAGTACAAGTAAAGACCAAATATACTTAGACTGTTCTATACTTGTCAGTATAACCCAATCATACTTAAGTATAACTGTGTTTAGTATATCACTGAGAAGTACATAAAAAGTAAACTGAAAGCATACTCACTTCCTTTTAGTTTAAAAGAAGTAAACTAATGGTACACTTGAATAAACATCTGTTTTGTAAGTGAAGTCAAGTCCAGTCCATTCAAGCCAACCCAGCCAGGTCCAGTCAGGTCAAGCCAACCAAGCCGGCTCCAGTCAAGCCATCTGTCTCCAAGCCATGCCAAGTCCAGACTAGGCCGGGCTATCTTGTGGCTCGCCACACATGTGTTCACTAACTCTACCCTTTTGTTAGGATCTCTGCTCTATTTCTGTTCTTACAGTACGCTATCTCCTGGAACTAAACTCCACAGAGGAAATCAGTTCTCACAGGAAACCAACACCTGGAATCTAGCACTGAAATTAGCACCATGACTACAGAGTTTGTTTGGGCTGTGAGCTGGTGAATGGAAATATCTCACCACAACAGTTTTTGTCTCTGCTAGCTACTTCTTCTTCTTTCTTATTTCTATTATTAAAATGTTAGATGCTTTAAATATCTGCTTCGGTTGATAACATTGATAACATTCACTCTTACATCTTCTCAATACTATGTTCCCTAAATCCACCAATCAGAAACTGTTTTCTCATTTCCCTTACAAAAAAAGAAGTTTATTCAAGTGTACAATTAGTTTACTTCTTTTAAACTAAAAGTAAGTGAGTATGCTTTCAGTTTACTTTTTATGTACTTCTCAGTGATATACTAAACACAGTTATACTTAAGTATACTTGGGTTATACTGACAAGTATAGAACAATCTAAGTATATTTGGCCTTCACTTGTACTTAATCTTTTGATTGAGATAGTAGAAGTAAGTATTCTTGCTCTGCACACAAACACATCCAGTACAATATTTATTTAAAATTTGATTTATAAAGATTTATAAAGATACAAATATGTTTCTTAATCTGAGTGTGTCTTGTTTATTTTACGTGTATCCACTGGTGAGTAAGTAAACATTGTTAAGTTCTATTTTAAGTAGAATAAAAACCTTAAACCTAGTCATATATTTTAAAGTACAACAATAATATAAGCAGTAAATTATAAGTAGTATGTTTTAGTATTTAAGTTCACTTAAAGAAAACTTACAAGCTAGTAAACTAAGAGTAAACACTTAAGTTCACTTTTAGTGTAGTTGCAGTACAAAAGATGTAAACTAGTTTTATACTTGGTTTACTACTCTTACACTTAAAGTGTACTTAAAAGTATACTTTTAAAAACTATAAAGTGGGCCAATTTAGTCCCAAGAAGTATTAAAATAGCAAATATACAAGTGTACTACTAGTACAATGACATTAGTATAGTAACTGCATAAAGTATTCTTAATAAAATTAACTTTAAGTATACTTATTTTCTGTCCTGATTTGAGTCCTGATTACATTTATCTGTTGTCCTTTAACATGTTTGTTTATATACCATTCTGTTCAGTTCATTGTGAAGCCTTGCTATCTATTCTTGTTGTGTCCCGAGCGGTTTCCCTGTGTGTTCGGTGACTCATGTATGAACTCTACTCCGTCTCTTGGTTTCCCCTTTTGATGATCTGTTCTGGTTGCTTTTGTATTTGTGCTTTGGTTATCATCTAACTTCATAACTACTCATGTACGTCTTTTACATTAAACCCTTTTTAACTGTTACATCCATGAACACCTCCAGTCTTACACCTGTTACCACCACTTTAAACAATTCTGACTCGGTAGGTTTCTTTCAAACCACTTTGAGTAACTTTGTTTTATGTTTTGTTGGTCTTATATTTTATTTCATATCTTAATGGTAATTATAGGGGCATTTTAAAAAAATATCTCCTGGCATCATTTCACCACCACTTTTAGAATGTCAAAACAATTTCTTCTCTTCAGAAATGACCCCATAACCACATCCTGGCAAGCTGTTGGGGTTGTTCCTTTTTTTAAGTAAATGCAATTGCTAACCAGTCCAAAAATGTTATATATATATATATATATATATATATATATATATATATATATATATATATATATATATATATATATAGTGCATCCCACGCTTTTTTCATCATGTTTCTGTTCATTCGGTCTCTTAGATTGCTTTTAGATTGGGCTGGCATGCTTAACAGCCATAACATTAAACACACCTTTTTGCTTCCACACTATCTATATTTTATCTACAATCACTCTCTGTCTATCTATTGTACATGGTATCAGTTCCACTTACCATATAAGAGCACCTTATACAGTTAGGCCCAAAAATATTTGGACAGTGACAATCTTGATTTGGGCTCTGCATGCCACCGCAATGGATTTCAAATGAAAAAACTGAGATGCAATAGACTTTCAGGTTTAATTCAAGGGGTTGAACAAAAATATCCTATGAAATGTTAAGGAATTCCAACTATTTTTCTACAGAGCCTCCTCATTTCAAAGGGCTCAAAAGTAATTGGACAAATAAATATTACCATACATAAAATGTTAATTTTTAATACTCTGTTGAGAATTCTTTGCCTGCTTGAGGTCTGGAACCCATGGACATCACCAAAAGCTGGGTTTCCTCCTTTGTGGTTCTTTGCCAGGCCTTGCAGCTGTCTTCGGTCGTTGTTTGTTTGAGGGTCTTTCTACTTTAAGTTTTGTCTTAAGCAAGTGAAATCAGTGCTCAATAGGGTTGAGATCTGGTGATTGACTCTGCCATTGCAGAATATTCCACTTCTTTGTCTTAAAAAACTCCTGGGTTGGTTTCGCAGTATATTTTGGGTCACTGTCCATCTGTATTGTGAAGCGCCGTCCAATCAATGTTGCTGCATTTGGTTGAATCTGAGCAGAAAGTATATCCCTGGACACCTCAGAATTCATCCAGCTGCTTCTGTCTTCTGTCACATCATCAATAAACACCAGTGACCCATTGCCATTGGAAGCCATGCATGCCCATGCCATCACACTGCCTCCACCATGTTTCACAGAGGATGTGGTGTGCTTTGGTGCTTTCTTCTTCCCATCATTCTGATACAGGTTGATCTTAGCTTCATCTGTCTAAAGAATGTGTTCCAGAGGTGGGTTGGCTTCTTTAGATGTTTTTTGGCAAAGTCCAACCTGACCTTTCTATGTTTAAGTGTTAATTCATGGTTTGCACCTTGTGGTGAACCCTCTGTATTTACGTTTACGGCATTTAGCAGACACTCTTATCCAGAGCGACTTACAAAAGTGCTTAGTGTTCGGTTAGAGTATGAATCTCTATCTAGTACAAACAGGTTTAAGTCCAAACTACTCTTATACTCAAACACTACCATAAACACAGGGCCAGTGCTGATACCTAGAAAAAAGACAATGCAATACCTATCAAGACTGGAACAATTACAGAGAAGAGAACAAATACAAGACTACATACAGTACAAGTGCAAAACTTAGCCAGAGTTCCTAGAAGATCAAGTGCAATTACAGTTTATACCAGTACTTCAGTAGATTAGTGTTCATAAGTACTTTACAAAGAGATGGTGGTCTTCAGTCTGCGTTTGAAGACCGCGAGAGAGTTCGCTGTTCGGACAGCCAGTGGAAGTTCATTCCACCATCTGGGCTCCAGGACAGAGAAGCGTCTTGTCGCGTGTCTTCCATGAATCTTGAGTGATGGCGGGTCAAGCCGAGTCGTACTTGAAGCGCGAAGGGCTCGAGGTGCGGTTCGACTTTTGACCATTGCCATAAGGTAAGGAGGAGCTGGTCCATTCTTGGCTTTGTAGGCAAGAATCAGAACTTTATACTGAATGTGAGCAGCTACAGGAAGCCAGTGAAGGGAAGAGAAGAGAAGACTCGTGAAGTCTTCTCTTTATCTATCACTGAGAAGTACATAAAAGTAAACTGAAAGCATACTCACTTCCTTTTAGCTTAAAAGAAGTAAACTAATGGTACACTTGAATAAACTTCTTTTTTGTAAAGGTATGGAGACCAGGTTTCTCTCCCACTTCAGGTCTCTGGATATGGCAATACCCAGGAACTTGAGTGACTCAACAGTGGAACCATCTTGTTGTTTCAGTAGTAAGACAAAACTACAGTTTTGATGCTGACTAATCATCATTCACGTTCTTGCACAAGGCCATAGGTCAACGAGGAGGCGGGTCAAGAAAATGTCAATCATGTCTACAGAAGCACTATGTGTGCTGAAAGATTGTGAACGATTGGTGAGATGTTCCTGGGTGTCATGATAGGGACAGTATGGGACAGCATCTAAACTTATTAATGTATTAAAAACAGGGTCACTTTCACAGAAGAGGTTTAAGTTGAATTTATAATGAGCTATTATGTTGTAGCTGCTGTGACCAGCATTTAGCTGTTAGCATATGGTAAGGCACTTTTAGATAGTGTTGTTTCAGCATGTAAATACAAACACAGACATAATGCATTATTCTTGTACTGTTTTTGATTATTTATACTTTACATGTTATAATAGTGTATTAGAATAATCTATAGTTATGAGAAGTATCAAAAACATAAGTGAAATGAAACTGGTGTAAAGCTTGACATCTGAATACACTAAAAAGGGAAGGAAATGTGTTGCAATAGTACAAATTCAGCAACACAAACACACAGACCGGGGTAGAGCATCAGAGCTCACAGACACACACACTCTCTTCCAGTCAGTGAGAAACGTGTGAGACAGATCTCAACAAAATGTAAGTAAAACTCTATTTAACAGAACTTTACTTTGCAATATATGATTGAAAATGATAAATATAGATATAGACAGCATCTCTGTACAGTAAAATCAGTTGACAGTAAAAGCCAGTTTTGGTACATAAAACTAATAAATCATAGTTTATGAAGGAGATTAACTAAAAAAGAGTGTACACTGTAGATTGTCTGTTATGTATGTGCTGTGGACTTTCAGTTCTGTGACTATTTAATTAGAATTCCAGTTAGAGGAGAGTTCCTCAGGCCTAGGTCCGGACTGTCATCATTTGTAATTTGTGTTCTGATTCAATGCCATATCCTGTTTACTGAAGTAGTCTAGTATCAGCATCTTATACCATCAGATACTGAAAGACAAACAAATTATACATATCGTATATTTCAACAGTATGTACTGTTTAAATGCTAAACTGAATTAATTATTTATAAACTTTTAATAAATGTTTTTTCTTTGCTTTAATAAAAACAATGGCTACATTAAAAAAAACAGAAAGTTTTTGAAAAAATAACATCTTAATGTTTTTATTTATAGAAACAGTAAATAACTAATTTAAGTTAACTCAATTTCTTGAAGACTTTAAATAAGACAGAAATGATAGTTAGATAACAAAAAAAAAAACAAGCATTAGGTTCAACCACTGATGATATTATATTATTTTCACAGTATTGTACAAGAGATTAACTAAGACATAGTAGAGTCCATATGAATGTTATTATTTATAATTATTTGTGTTTATAAAATAAACATAGTTCATTAATTTTAGTTTAATTTCAGTCTGAAATATGTTTTAACTCTGGCTTTAGACTCATTCAGTAAAATGAGTTACCTCAGCCATCCACATGATATAGATATCACATCTTGATACTAAGTTCTGAAATAAGGGAGAAGGACCATGTCCAAACTCCTCCTCTCCATCATTACATGCTCTATATAAACCCCTCCTCTGCCCTCACCTTCTGGTGACAAAATTTGCACCGACGTAGGCCTTGGTCTGCCCCGTTCAATTCCCCCGCCCTCTGTCGCCATGGATTTGGATTTAGCCACTCTCTTCTCGGAGCTCTTCTCGGGTAGCCACTCCTGCCTTTCCCCTGCTCCCCCTCGCTCTGCTCCTCACCTAAGGACCATTGTCCCCTCCCATTTGCTTCTATGATGCACTCAAAGGCATTTTGTCCAGTTGACAGTCTTTGAGAGGCGCATTATTAGAATGAGAGAAACAGGGTGGTCATTTTGATAAATTGCCACCCCTGACTAATTTCCTGTAGTGTCTGTTGTGGATAGATATCTATTTTCTAGACACAGCATTGGTTTTAATTGTCAGATGCCAGAACTGTTTAGATGTATGTACCACTTAGATGTTTTAATCACAGTTTTAGCCCCAACCAGGAACTGTCTTAACTGGAACACCTGACTGTCAGATAAATACCACTTTCTGCACAGCCGGGCAACATTTGCATGTAACTGTCATTGTTTTGACCCCTTCACACCTTCAAATTTCAACTTATAAGGGGTTAATTAGAAAAGTGTTTTCTTTCTGGTCAGGTCAAGTGGCATCACACGTGGAATTCTATCATTGATTATCCTGCTGTTTCTTCCAGGTAGGACTATTTTACTATTTCTGTATGCCATATAAAGACACATATTGTCCAGCATTTAGATGGACAAAATAATAGTGGGCATTATAGGAAGCTGGATTTCTCTACCTTAATAAATGTATTTGGAATGGGACCAATAAAGCCACAATGAGTTATACACAACAACCAAACTGAAGTCCCTACACAGAATCTTTGGATAATTTTCTAGATTACACACAGACTTTTGAAACTTGTAAAAGAAAAAAAAGTTCATGTGTTTACTTGAAACACATATTTAACTCTGTAGGTATCAGTTGTACAGTGGTGGTGTTGTTCCTTCGACATATATTTTACCAATAAAGCTATTTACAAAGCCAAACTAAAATAACTGGAGCAACTTATAAAAAGAAATCACAGAATCTCACTGAATAGAAAAAGCAGGTTATTCTGTTTCATATTGCAAGATGGAGAGGTCCCATCATCTAATACAGACCAACAGAAGCACTCACAATGAACACACAGAAATTATCACCTTTTATACTCTTATTGCGGGCGATTCAAGGTTGCCCCCTCCTGTTTCAAATTTCTTTGTCGATGAAAGTACCATTGAATCCAAACCAAGAGTTATTTATGTCTTATATAATTAAATTTCATGATATCATACCTTAGTACCGGACACCATTATCTTCAACCTGAAGGAGCTGTCTTTCTTTTAAAAACACCTTATAAGCATTTCCGCCTATCTGCTTGGTTCACTGTAGATTCAAGGACAAGCTAACATCTTTTGGCAGACTTTCCTTACAGGTTCAACCTAAGTTTGTGTAAGCTGTAATACTAAATGCCATAAATAAAATTACTCCCCACATTTCCATAGCTTTCTGTAATATTAAATGCTATAAATTAAAATTACTCTTCATTGTGGTGCAGTGGTTAGCACTGTCGCTTCACGGCAAGACGATCTGGGTTCCATTCCCAGTCTGGGCTGTTCTGTGTGGGGTTGTATGCTCACCCCATGCTTGGGTGGGTTTCCTCTGGGTGCCTAGGCATGCATTTTAGGTTGATTGGTCACTCTTAATTGCCTTTAGGTGCGTGTGTTGTCCCAACCCCGGGTACACGACGAGTGTTAGACAATTCAGTCAGTGATAAATCTTGAACCTCCAGCAACTGAAAATAAAAAAACATATTGATTCCAGTGTGTTTCTGTCCGCTGCCATGTCCTAATAGTCTTGGTAGTTATTATCTTGGAGTCATAGCTTTAACCCTAGTCTAACACACATTATCCAGTTATTAAAGGTTTTTAAAGGTGTCTAAATATTAAAGCCAAGTATGTTGGATCTTAACTATTCCAGCCTCTCAGACCTCCAGGATAGGTCACAACGGATATGATGTCTATGGCCTTCAGTCCAGAGATCCTAACCAAATCTTAGCCAATCACTTGGCTGTATCTACCTAAACAGCATGGAGAAAAAAATGAACAGTTTTCTGTTTAAATAAAACAAAAATGATGGTTAATAATAATAATTATAATCATAATTATAATAATATCATCAGGTTTCATCAGGTTTAACCACTGATGATATTATATTCTATTATTATTATATTATAAATATATAATATAATAAATATATATTATTTAGAATTATTTGTGTTCATGAAATAAACATAGTTCATTAATTTTAGTTTAATTTCAGTCTGAAATATGTTTTAACTCTGGCTTTAGACTCATTCGGTAAAATTTATTACCTCAGCCATCCACATGATATAGCTAGCAAACTAAAGAGATTCCCCTTATGCACAAAAACCAACAATTCATTACCCAGGACAGATTCTGGGCTCATTATTGGTGGTTTGCTTTTACACACAAGTATTTTATCAGAACTGTGGATCAGTTGAACAGCTCAGTGCATCAGTGTCCTGTGTGCAAGTCTGTAAATTGGTCATCACTAACTAAATCCATGTTCTGCAGTATTTTTCAAAGAAGAGCTCTTTTTTGTCCACACCAAGATTTTCCCTGTAATCATGAAACTTGAAAAGGGAAGTGACGTCATAATAAAACCCCATTACAAACTGAACCAGTCATGCATCCTCATACACGGCCCTGAGAGTGGGCAGCCTCTGAATCGGAGTGCACCAAAGTTTCCTGGAAGCGAACCCCAGACCACTGATTTTAGGAGGACCAGAGATCGTTCTCCTGGACCATCCCCAGATTTTCACACAGAATCAAATGTACATGAAAAGTCACGTGGAATGGATTACTAGTGACAGAATCCATGACTACCCCACCCTGCTGTTACTCTCCAGTATTTGTTGTACTAAGATTATTTTTACCAATTTTCTTTTCATTTCATACAGACTGGACGGTTCTTAGTTTCCTCCACTGAGCAGTTACCTGTATTTGTCTCCTGTTACTGATCTTGATCTGATGTTTTAATTTCTGTCACTGCAGCAGAAATGTAATACACACTGTTTCAGTTTCAGGTTCTTTGGGTGGAAGTGTCAGTGTATATTGTGATTCTCAGACTATCTGTGCTTTGCGGGAGTCAGCAGTAAACCTGATCTGCTCTTATCCACAAATCAAATTCAGCATCAAAGCAGTCTTCTGGTTCAACTTCAAACAGAAAGCTAAATGGAGGATCGAGACACGTCCAGAGGATTTAGCTTTAGACTCAGACTACACAGGACGAGTGACCACTGAGAACACAAACTCCAGCTCAACTCTTACAATCAGAGATCTGAGAGAGAGAGACTCAGGAGAATATCACCTCATGATCATTACAGAACAAGGAGAGAAACATCTCAGCTCAGCTGCAGTCACTCTAACAGTTACAGGT
>CM038728.1:10049874-10052374 GCA_021613375.1 Megaleporinus macrocephalus
CCGANCCCCAAATATCAGAGGAGGCCACAGCACTGAACTCAGTTTACTTTTTATTACTATTATTATTTTTATTATTCTTATTCTTATTATCATTATCTTTATTATTCTTATGATTATTTTAATATATTATTATTATTATTAGCAGTAGTAGTAGTAGTATTGTTATCAGTATTATTAAGTGGTAACACATTATTTGGGGAGCACACTGCGCATGTTTTTATGTCATTATCTTGAATTTAATGTACCTTTGATTAAATACTCATCTTAACAAGAACATAATTAATAATCTAGTTTAACAAGATTATTAACAATAATTAAATTTTATTAACAACACTGAAAATGTGTATATAATTTATTGGGGGCTACCAGATACAGTGGAACCACTTAAACTAAGTTGTTTTATATAAAATTAAGTTGTTTTAGGTTAAGTTTTATTAGGTGTTAAGTTTAAGTTTTTGTTCATGTTTGTTTTATTAAATTAGGAAAGTTAAGGTTTATTTCAGTATTTTGTAAAGTATATATTTATATTCGCTGGTTTAAATACTCTCTCTTGTTTTGCAGGTTTCCACTGGATCACCATACATACAGCTTTAAATTATAAATTATACTGTGTGTCATTTTTTATATAAGATCTCAATTTTTTACAGATAAATGAAAATATAATTCCATAACAGTGTTAATACTGTTATATAACTTTAAATGATAAAAAATAAAAAAAATAAAAATATAATTTCATAATAATTTAACTAATAAATATTTTTTTTCTAAACAGTAGTTCAATCTTGAGCAAAAAGGATCCAGTCTACATGTTTATTTACTGTTTCTGTCTGCCTGTCATAGTGATTCTGTTTTTCTTAAGATTATTAGTTATTACAAATCATTTTTATAATCATATTTATAATCATTATTTGTTCACTGATAACTGATTTTTACATAATAAATAATTATTGTATATAATTAGTTTACTTGTGTTTTTTCAGTGTTGTTCTTCTTCACAGTGGGGACTAAAGAGTAAAGAGGAAGATAAACAACTGAACAACTGATGTAAATGATCTGTATAGAAATAAAAAACAACACCATAAAGTAACAACATGTCGTATCACTTTAACAACACAATATTCTCTCATAGTCACTGCACACTAGAACTGATGCAGTGAGATCAGCTTTAGCTAATAATGCTAATAAAGCTAACCAGTCCGTGTGGACGCTCATCAAAGTGTCCTTCCGCAGGTCTCACTGTTAACTGCAGTGCTGCTCCATCACACAGACGAATGCAGGTAGAAAGAGAAGAAGAACGAGAGAAAGATGTGCTGAGAGGGACTGTTAGTGCTTTTTACACATACAAACACATTCATTTACCCCATCAAACTGTTTTATTAGCAGCTAATAATCACATATTAGTCTAATTAGCAGATAATTAGTTACATTCCAGTCTGTAAGTGAACTCTGTCAGTAATCTTCATTCTTTACCTCATATTTCTCTTTATTTTGGTGAAGAGTAATTCTGTCTGTATATAATTACTAGTGCTGTGAATCTCTAGAAGCCCCGAGATCTGATATTGTGATATTTGAGCTAATAAGGAATAAAAAGGGAGAGAAAAGAAAATAAATCATGATCTTTACAGAAAAAGGAGAGAAATATTTTAACAGATAATAAAATAACTAAACTATGAGAGCTCTGTGTTTGTTCAGAGAGCTTCTATTTATTTCAGTCCTGATAGAGCTCTGACTGTTTCTCACTGATTATTGATTATAGATCAGATTGATTAACAGATAAAACACTTTATAAACTTACTAACAGCAGAAAAGTAAAAAGAACTAGTTACTAACTGATCTCAGCATCGTCCACTGTAATGATATTTATTATTAGACATATTAAAATGATCTGTATGGAGAGCAGTAACCAGATAACAGCATCATAAAGTTCGCCGATGATACAACTTTGCTGGGTCTCATCAGCAAAGGCGACGAGTCAGCATACAGGAAAGAGGTACAGCAGCTGACAGGCTGGTGTACAGTCAACAACCTTCACTGGAATGTAGAGAAGACCAAGGAAATGGTTGTTGACTTCAGGAAATCAAGACCGGACCAGTCTCCGCTTAACATCAACGGCTCCTCTGTGGAGATCATTAAGAGCACCAAGTTCCTTGGTGTCCACCTAGCGGAGAACCTCACCTGGTCCCTGAACACCAGCTCTACAGCCAAGAAAGCCCAGCAGTGCCTCTACTTCCTCCGGAAGCTGAGAAAGGCCCGTCTCCCTCCTCCCATCCTCACCCTCTTCTATAGGGGAACCATAGAGAGCATCCTAAGCAGCTGCATCACTGCCTGGTTTGGGACCTGCACAGCCTCTGACCTGCAAGTCCCTCCAACGCATTGTGAGGACAGCTGAGAGGATCATCGGAGTCTCTCTCCCCTCCGTCTTGGACATTTACACCACCCGCTGCATCCGCAAAGCAACCAGCATTGTGGATGACCCCACCCACCCTTCACACAGACTGTT
>CM038728.1:10057374-10082587 GCA_021613375.1 Megaleporinus macrocephalus
CAGCCTGTAGTACCAGAACATTAAAACTGGGTGGTCTACTAAATGCAGACCTGCCAACCTTTACACATCAGAAACACTGATATGAGAAGAGAGCCTCACCTGTCTGAATACATGTGCTCTGAGGAAAGTATCTGAAGTCTACAATGTATTTAGAGATCAAAAGTTTGGAATCACTTGTCATATGAATAATTGCTGATATTGATTCAGTTTTAACAGTGTACATTAAAATGCCAGCTAGACACCACTGAAGAAGTTGCATTCAATAAAGTTTGGGAACATTACAAAGTTAAGATAAATAATATACTTTAAAGATCTATTATACAGTAATAAAATAAAAGTTATCTGTACATTTAAAATACAATGAATTTTGGATGTTGATGTTAGTATAACACTATCAGTTAATAAAGAATAATCTACAGCTCTGATATCATTCTGGACACTTTTAAAATGTCTTTATACAAACTTTCATACTAAATTAGTTGAAACTTGTAAAGTTGTTGACCAGTAGCATCATAACACATTCATTTCTTACATTTATCATAAAAACGTTCTTGTAATTCTCTCATACTTTGTTGTTTTAACAACATGCTGTATTTTTTTTTGACATACTGAGGAGTTTATGTTTTTCTGATTGGTATCAATGAGCTAACTGTAAATGTTGGAGAAATCACTAGTAACCTCTCCTTTCTAGTCTCATGTAATTAAGATAAAGAAGTGTGGCTGGTTACTTTGAAGCTTTATTCACTAAAATCTCTCCAATTTGATAATTTAAAGATAAAGATAAAGAGACAGACATATGAATTTCTATGTATTATACAGGACTTTAATTTTATGATTTATATGAGAGTAACTCTGGTTTTTAAAGATTCTGGAATGTAGTTTAGGTTATAGTTGAGGTTTAGGCTGAGTACAACTTACACACTGGAGGAGAGCGGTGCAAGCTGCCAGACACTTGACAGGAGTAGCTGCCCTCATCAGACGGACGAGTGGTGTCTATCAGAATAGAGGAATCTTCTGTAGATGTCTTGTATTCTCCATTTCTGTACCAGATGTAGTGAAGCTTTTCACTGGGCCTGCAGGTGGAGCTACAGGTCACTTTCACCTTTCCTGCAGTTTTACGATCCACCTTCACCTGCAACTCTACACACACACACACACACACACACACACACATGTTACAGGAGAATTCAGTAAATCACATGTTTATATGTTTAAAGTAGGGCTGGGCGATATGGGAAAAAATTTTATCACGATAATTTTTTTTCAGACGATATCGATATATATCACGATATAAATCAAATCACTATTTCCTTTTTACTTTAAATGAGAAGTGAAGATATCAAAATGTAAACTTTTTGTTAAATTTTTTTTTTACTCCTGATTTATTTTTTTGTATGAACAGTATTCACACACAGACTCTGAGTTAAGCAGGCTGTTGCTGGCCCTTTAATTTCGGGCTGAGGAAAGGACTCGTAGCGGTGAGTCGACTCTCTGTCTGCTCAAATGCAAAGTTGGTTTAGCGATTCTGTTTTCGGTAGAAAATAAAATTTCCCTCCTCTGGATTTTTGGTTATAAAGTCAACTTTGCCTCAGCGTTCTCACTCGAACTCCTACAATATATATATATATATAATTATCTTTATCGATCACAAAATTACGTCGATTAGCATAAAGTGTGTGGATGTGTCGCTAAGGTGGCCGCCCCTACTGAAAGCATGGATTTATCCGGAGCACAAGCTGCAGCTACAAACAATCACTCGTGTGCGTGTAAAGTTGTGGGAGTGTTTCACACAGAAACACAACAGTGTGATGCTCTGTCAGCTCTGCACAGTGGAGATGATCACAACAGTACAACTGCTATACACGAGACCTTGAAGATCAAACATCCCGTAGAGCTTCATCAACACAGCAGCAGGACAGCACCTGTTTACCTGCTTATCTTATCTTATAGATTATTTATAGATTATTAACACGTGTAACATGTTTCTTTCAGTAGTAGTAACGTTTTCTGTCGTCATTTACTCTTATTTTATTCTCACTGCTCGACTGTGACGGCTGCAGTAACCAGATTACTAGCATGTGGGTTAAACTGCCGCTACGCCTACACTCTGCACTGTGTGCTTCAACCACACATGAAATGGCTGGAACTCTAGTTCAACCACTTGACTGGTTTGGGGCAGTGCTCTTCTCATTCTCATTGGCTATTTGTGTAGTCTTATGGTTCTATCCAAGAAATGTTATTTTGCGATAATTATCATTATCGTTTTATCGTCCAGCCCTAATTTAAAGTCTTGGATACAACAAAACAAGTTGTTGTGGAACTAAACCAAACTGAATTCACACAAACATTTGTTTTTTACCATCACAAGAAGATTCAAATGGAAACAAACATGGAGCAGCTTGTTGTTTTTAATTTGTTTAATTGTGCTTGAGCCTTAAACTTCACCAATGTTACAACACTTTGGCACAGTTATATCATTAAAATGTAAATAAAGTTAATTAGAGAGGTCTGATGTTGAATGCTCTGTTCTAGAGAAACTTGACAAGTGATAATCTTTCACAGTGATCGGTACAGGTACCATATTTCAGAATAGTTAAAGGACCGTTTGTTAAAAAGTCCCATATATTTTAGCAATCAATAACATCTAGCAGCGTAAACATAATTATTTGAATTTGTAGTATATGTACAATGTTAAGATCACATGACCTGTATGTGAAAACTAAGCTGCTAACTTGTCCCATTTTAGCAAAAATTCAAGCACCTTGGAAGCCACAATATTCTATATCCATATTACCGGTGTAACATTTTAAATATGTGCTAATGTCTAGTAAAAGTATATAATATAATAAGTTTTGCATGTTACGCACCTCTACCTGTAACAGACAGAGTGACTCCAGCTTCTCCAGTATATTCACCTCCATCAGTGTAGAATCTGAATCTGTATGTTTGAGCGTCACTCTCTCTCAGATCAGTGATTCTCATACTACAGTCATTCTGGGAGCTCTGTATATACTGCACTCGTCCCTGATACTCCTCATCCTCTCTCACATCCACAGACTCAGCACCAGCCTGCTCTTTAATAAACCACACTGATTTAGTGACCTTCTGATTATCAGGGAAGGTGTAGTAACACTGGATATACACTGATGACCCAATCACAGCACAGATAGCTGTGCGCTGGTAAGTCACACTCCAGCAAATCTTCTGACTTGAATCAACAGAAACACCTGAAAACACACAAACTTTGTAATAGAAAGTATATAAGTAATAGAAAGAAAAATATTTGATAGACTTAAAACACTTACAGTTAGGCCCAGAAGTATTTAGACAATGACACAATCTTCATAATTTGGGCTCTCCATGGACTTAATAAACGACTGGTATGCAATTGAAGTGTAGTATCTAAGTCTACCATAAAGAGAAGACTTCACAAGAGTAAATACAGAGGGTTCACCACAAGGTGCAAACCATGAATTAACCCCTTAAACATAGAACGGCCAGATTAGGCTTTACCAAAAACATCTAAAGAAGCCAGCCCAGCTCTGGAACAGCATTATTTAGACAGATGAAACGAAGATCAACCTGTATCAGAATGATGGGAAGAAGAAAGCACCAAAGCACAACACATCCTCTGTATTTACTCTCGTGAAGTCTTCTCTTTATGGTAGATCTAGATACTGATGAACCTACTACCTGGAGAGTGTTCTTCACTTGGGTGGATGTTGTGAAAGGGTTTTTCTTCACCACTGTAGTCTTCCGAGGACGTCCAGGTCTTTTTGAGTTCCCGAGCTCACATATGAAGCTTTACATATTAAAGAGCTGTCATTCCTAAACCCTTCCTCCAATTAGGATGTGAATACACTCAAATTAAAGCTTAGAGTGTGCACTTGAAGTGTGCATATTGATTATATAACTGTAACTTGAAAATGTTTTGGTAAACAGCTATAATGCCAAAACGTGTTACTGTCCAAATACTTCTGGGCCTAACTGTAAATAAACTAAACCCACAGCCTGTAGTATCAAAGCATTAAAACAGGGTGGTCTACATCCTAAGTGCAGACCTGCCAACCATTATACATCCAAAAACACTGATATGAGAACAGAGCCTCACCTCTCTGAATACATGTGCTCTGAGAAAAGTATCAAATGGCTACACTGTATTTACACTAGAGATCAAAAGTGGAATCACTTGTGTCAGGCTGGCTCGAAAAAAAGGGCAGATTAAAGCAGAGTAAAAATATATATTATTTTAACGATCACCAAAAAGGGCAAGACAGAAAGCAAGGTCGAAACAGGCAGGGGTTGAAAACCAGACCATAGCTAACAGAGACAAAAGCGGCAGGACAAAAAGCAGACAGACCAGAGACACGTGGAAGATCAAAAGCAGATAAACACAGTACGGCTTACTTAAAGAGCTAGGCAGAGATCGAGTTCAAAAACAAAGAACGAACAGGGTAAAAATGGGAGGGGATATAAAGGGAGGCAATATAAATAGTCAGTAAACCAGCTGGACGCAATTCAAATTCTGGCGAGGCCGAAAGGGGGCAATCAGCGAAGACGGAGGGAGGCGTGAGCCTTGTCATATGAATAATTGCTGTTATTGATTACATTTTAACAGTGTAAATTAAAATTTCGAAGGGGTTTGCATGCAAAGGAGAGAGCTTAGTGTCGGAGGTCAATATCAATATAGTAGGTTTGAAAAACAGCTGGCTTCTATTCTGTACCATAAGGGCTTGACTTGTCCTCTGTTTTGCATGTTCGGTATGGGAAGGTCATTTGTACCATATGTCTAGGTCTCCGAAATCATGTACTTAAGCACGACACTGAACGCAGAGAGGAACTTCACAATCAGGAGAGAAGCCTCTCTCTGGTATCGGAAGAGTGGACGTCGAACTAAAGTCAGTGTCAGCAAAGATTTCTTTAAGCCATCAACAGAGCATCGTTACAGAAGACACCAGTTAGACACTAGTGAAAATGCTGCATTCGATAAAGGCCACGTTCTTTGGGAACATTACAAAGTTAAGATAAATAATATACTTTAAAGATCTATTATAAAGTAATTAAAATAAAAGTTACCTGTCTCTCGATCACTACATATGAAATATAATGAATTTTGGATGTTGATGTTAGTATAACACTATCAGTTCTTAAATAATAATCTACAGCTCTGATTTTCATTCTGGACACTTTTAAAATATCTTTATACAAACTTTCATAAACCTGAAAAGTTGTTGAGTTGTAGCATCATGACACATTCATTTCTTACATTTATCATAAAAACGTTCTTGTAATTCTCTCATACTTTGTTGTTTTAACAACATGCTGTATTTTTTTTTTGACATACTGAGGAGTTTATGTTTTTCTGATTGGTATCAATGAGCTAACTGTAAATGTTGGAGAAATCACTAGTAACCTCTCCTTTCTAGTCTCATGCAATTAAGATAAAGAAGTGTGGCTGGTTACTTTGAAGCTTTATTCACTAAAATCTCTCCAACTTAATAAGATAATGAGACAGACATATGAATTTCTATGCATTATATAGGACTTTAATTTCTCAGACAATGTCATGATTTATATGAGAGTAACTCTGGTCTTCAAAGATGCTGGAATGTAGTTTAGGTTATAGTTGAGGTTTAGGTTGAGTATAACTTACACACTGGAGGAGAGCGGTGCCAGCTGCCAGACACTTTACAGTAGTAGCTGCCCTCATCAGACGGACGAGTGGTGTCTATCAGAATAGAGGAATCTTCTGTAGATGTCTTGTATTCTCCATTTCTGTACCATCTGTAGTGAAGCTTTTCACTGGGCCTGCAGGTGGAGCTACAGGTCACTTTCACCTTTCCTGCAGTCTTACGATCCACCTTCACCTGCAACTCTACACACACACATAAACACGTGTATTTGCGTGTATTTGAAGGAATAACGTGGGAGAGACAAGAAGTGAGTAAAACACCTTAATCCATCTCCTTTGTGGATTCTTTTTGTGGCCATTGAAATAGACTGTGTCACACTGAAGAATCTCCCTCTGGGATCAATAATATATATATATATATATATATATATAAGACGCATATATATTTACATCCTGCTCTGTAGATAGGGGGCAGGGTCAGCAGCAGCTTTGGGCATGCGAAGTGAGTGTTGGGGGTGGTGGAGTGGCGAGGGTCTGCTCTGACTGTGAGACTGAGCACTGTGAGTGTAGTGGGTCATGGAGTGGTGAGGGTCTGCTCTGACTGTGAGACTGAGCACTGGGAGTGTAGTGGGTCATGGAGTGGTGAGGGTCTGCTCTGACTGTGAGACTGAGCACTGGGAGTGTAGTGGGTCGTGGAGTGGCGAGGGTCTGCTCTGACTGTGAGACTGAGCACTGGGAGTGTAGTGGGTCGTGGAGTGGCGAGGGTCTGCTCTGACTGTGAGACTGAGTACTGTGAGTGTAGTGGGTGGTGGAGTGGTGAGGGTCTGCTCTGACTGTGAGACTGAGCACTGTGAGTGTAGTGGGTCATGGAGTGGTGAGGGTCTGCTCTGACTGTGAGACTGAGCACTGTGAGTGTAGTGGGGTGTGGAGTGGTGAGGGTCTGCTCTGACTGTGAGACTGAGCACTGTGAGTGTTGGGGGTGGTGGAGTGGTGAGGGTCTGCTCTGACTGTGAGACTGAGCGCTGTGAGTGTTGTGGGTGGTGGAGTGGTGAGGGTCTGCTCTGACTATGAGACTGAGCACTGTGAGTGTTGGGGGTGGTGGAGTGGTGAGGGTCTTCTCTGACTGTGAGACTGAGCACTGGGAGTGTAGTGGGGTGTGGAGTGGTGAGGGTCTGCTCTGACTGTGATACTGAGCACTGTGAGTGTAGTGGGTCATGGAGTGGTGAGGGTCTGCTCTGACTGTGAGACTGAGCACTGGGAGTGTAGTGGGTCGTGGAGTGGCGAGGGTCTGCTCTGACTGTGAGACTGAGCACTGTGAGTGTAGTGGGTCGTGGAGTGGTGAGGGTCTGCTCTGACTGTGAGACTGAGCACTGTGAGTGTAGTGGGTGGTGGAGTGGTGAGGGTCTGCTCTGACTGTGAGACTGAGCACTGTGAGTGTAGTGGGTGGTGGAGTGGTGAGGGTCTGCTCTGACTGTGAGACTGAGCACTGTGAGTGTAGATATGAAGAGATGATGCTATAACTGTGTGTGTGTGTGGTCAGCAGGTAAGCTATAGATATGCCTTTCTTATATTCAAGTAAGGCCGACATGTTCGTGATCATATGCTTAGTATCGTAATAATATTGATAGCTGATTATTAGAATTGGTGTGTCTGATATAAATTATGTCTTACTACATTTGTAAACTAAGCTTTGTGAACTAGGGTTTGTTGGTATCAGTCACAGTGTTTCCCCAACACTGATTTAGTGACATACAGACATTTCAGACACACAGATAAAGTTCTTGTCATTAACAATCAGTTATGTCATAGTGGTTTTTTAGACTCTTGAATTATCTAAAAAAGTCTTAAATCACTTCATAGTCTTGCATCATACAAAATACAACAGTTTGTGCTTTAGGACTTGTATGTGTAAGGATGACCTTATAACATGCCTTCTTTCATGATTCGTTTTTCTTTTTGTCTGAATGATAATGCTTAAACATAAGCAGTCCTAGACACATGGAAGGGTAAACATTTCCATCAGACACCCTTGAAAACATTCCTTCTTAACTGAAACAACAAAATCCCAAAAACACTTCAGCTTAGATCAGATATATTTCTTCACTGATTTCATTTGTGTAGTAATCTGTACTCATTGTGTGGACGTTAACCTCAGTTAATGTAATGTTTACATGCTCAGGGGATCGTTTAAATTATTTCAGCCCTTTATACCTTGTGGTCTGAGACAACCCGAGGCCCCAGACAGTCAGAGGGTCCTAAGCACTAGTCCCAGTGGTCCAGTCAATAAGTCTTTACTGCATCTCAGTGATTTGATCTATACATTGTAAAAACTGGTGGAATTCTGTGTGTCGGCCATTTTCCTTTATTTACTACATCACTGTATTAGAACGAGAGTTCAGAGATCCTGAAAATCTGAAACTGGTGTTTATTTACCTGTAAGAGTGAGATTAACTCCAGATGAAGCTGATATCCAGTCACTGCTTGATGTTCTAAATCTGAAGTTATAAACTCCAGAGTCTCTCATTGTGACATGCCTCACTGTCAGCTCACAGTTATTCTGATCAGAACTTAGAGAAACTCGTGCTGAGTACTGAGGATCTTTACTCAGGACTCGTTCTTCTCCATCAGAGTTCTGGAGCTGATACCACTCTCTCTCTCTGACTCTGGAGGAATCAGGTTTAGTATATTTACAGGAGATTTTTACTGTAGATCCAGTAACAGCACAGAGACTCTGAGAGGAGAGAGTTACACTGTACTGAGCCTGAACACCTGAAACAGATCATATATATAAGTTCAGATGTGGGGGGGGGACTCTAAACCCTCATACTGTAACTGACAGAGTGACCAAAGTGTGAACTACTGCTGCTGTTGCTATGAGCAACATAAGAACGTGTGAAGTTTGCTGGTGGTGTTAAAAACCACAGAGGAAGTGACCTCACTTTAATACTGTTTAACACACTCAGTATGGAGCTCTGCATAGTTTAGAATAGCTGGACACTGATACAGACTGTAACTAGTTTAAATATACAACAACCTCAGATTAACAACAGTTTAAAGTTGTTTAAAGTCGTTTATACACAATCTCTGATTCAAATACTCAAATATGTTCTAATATATTTGTATGTTTAGAAAGTTTGTTTACAAACAATTTAGTCCAATTTAGTTTTGGTTCTGGAGGATCTGAGTCCGGCTTCCCTGCTGAAATATAAACCTGGAAATGTCTGGAACTGAACATTGCTGATGTAGCTGGTAACAGATTTGTTAGAAATTCTTAAACATTTTAAAACAAAAGACTGTAATTAAAATAACAGTATTTGCTGAAGAGTTTTTTTCTGTCTTGTACTCTTTAAGTTAAGTTTAACACAAATGAATATAAAATATAAAAGTTTACCTGTCAGTAATATGAGGATCACTGCTGCTGTGATATTTCCTGATGTTCTGGAAGACATGGCAACATCACCCTTCAAACACAGCTGATTCTTTTAGACTGATAGTATCAAATAATGAATCCTGGCTGAAATAAACAGCCAAACAGAGTCACTTGTTCATTTATGAGAAGTTGATCACAACTCTGCTCACTGTTACCTTTCACTTACACGCAGAGCCAGCAGAGACCCGGAAGGAGCATATGTGCACACGTCAACACATCTCCACTTCCTTTTAGCTCACAGTCTCTTCTGCTTGTTTCCTCATTTAAACATGATCACCTTTCTGTTTATTCTTTTTATCTTTTATTTATATATTTATTATTTTACCCAGTTTTCTCCCCAATTGGGTCATGACTAAATCCACTCACTGGTGAGATCATCACATGAGCTTCCTCCATGTTATATGAAGCTCCATCACTTTTTTCTAACTGCCACTAACACAATGTCATACGTGTGTTTCGTTCCAACACATACATCATTCAGAAGTACCCAAGTGATGCAACCTGAGCATTTGTCCTATCATTAGACTTATTAGACATTGTAACTCTAACACTCTCTTCCCCGGCCTCTCCTTCCCCGTCTTGCGGCCCCGTTCGCCCCAGACAGCGGGCCTCATCTACCCCTAGCGCTGGGTCATCTGCTCCTCTCCATCTCGGTATCGGACCCAGTGTTAATTTCCTTTTTTTCATGACGAAAACGAGACAATAACTAAATAAAATCTACAGAAAGGATAAAAACTATGACGAAATTGTTTGACACTTTAGTCAACGAATAAAAACGAGAAGAACATGTTTGGCAGGGATGACATCCAATCAGAACTGATTTAGTTTTGTGAAAGGCGGGGTTAGGAAAACGTCCAATCATACTCGGGACAAGCTGAGTAGCTGTCAATCAAACGCACACTTACACAAATGTGGTCTAAACCCGGGAAGACCATACGAGCCTGTGAACTGTCGCTACTCATGATGGAACTAAGTTATCTAGACAGTGTCAGCAGAGAGAAAGAGAGTTTAGAGTTTGTGTTTAGAGAAAATCACCACCGCTCTGGATATCAGCCCCCCAGGACCACCGTTAGATAGCTTTACCACTGCTAACGCTAGCTTAGCTTTCTTAATCCTAGTCCTGAAAGCACACTGCCCTGTACAGTTCAGAGCGTGTCCTGCTGTAAACTCTGTATTAATCAGTAAGGTGGTGTTAATGATCAGATTAGTTGATCAGGTATGTGGGAAGCAGGTGAAGCGCTGTATTAATCAGTAAGGTGGTGTTAATGGTCAGATTAGTTGATCAGGTATGTGGGAAGCAGGTGAAGCGCTGTATTAATCAGTAAGGTGGTGTTAATGATCAGATTAGTTGATCAGGTATGTGGGAAGCAGGTGAAGCGCTGTATTAACTCAGTAAGGTGGTGTTAATGATCAGATTAGTTGATCAGGTATGTGGGAAGCAGGTGAAGCGCTGTATTAACTCAGTAAGGTGGTGTTAATGGTCAGATTAGTTGATCAGGTATGTGGGAAGCAGGTGAAGCGCTGTATTAACTCAGTAAGGTGGTGTTAATGATCAGATTAGTTGATCAGGTATGTGGGAAGCAGGTGAAGTGCTGTATTAACTCAGTAAGGTGGTGTTAATGATCAGATTAGTTGATCAGGTATGTGGGAAGCAGGTGAAGCGCTGTATTAATCAGTAAGGTGGTGTTAATGGTCAGATTAGTTAATCAGGTATGTGGGAAGCAGGTGAAGCGCTGTATTAATCAGTAAGGTGGTGTTAATGATCAGATTAGTTGATCAGGTATGTAGGAAGCAGGTGAAGCGCTGTATTAATCAGTAAGGTGGTGTTAATGATCAGATTAGTTGGATCAGGTATGTGGGAAGCAGGTGAAGCGCTGTATTAACTCAGTAAGGTGGTGTTAATGGTCAGATTAGTTGATCAGGTATGTGGGAAGCAGGTGAAGCGCTGTATTAATCAGTAAGGTGGTGTTAATGATCAGATTAGTTAGATCAGGTATGTGGGAAGCAGGTGAAGCGCTGTATTAACTCAGTAAGGTGGTGTTAATGATCAGATTAGTTAGATCAGGTATGTGGGAAGCAGGTGAAGTGCTGTATTAACTCAGCAAGGTGGTGTTAATGATCAGATTAATTGATCAGGTATGTGGGAAGCAGGTGAAGCGCTGTATTAACTCAGTAAGGTGGTGTTAATGATCAGATTAGTTGATCAGGTATGTGGGAAGCAGGTGAAGCGCTGTATTAACTCAGTAAGGTGGTGTTAATGATCAGATTAGTTGGTCAGGTATGTGGGAAGCAGGTGAAGCGCTGTATTAATCAGTAAGGTGGTGTTAATGATCAGATTAGTTGATCAGGTATGTGGGAAGCAGGTGAAGCGCTGTATTAACTCAGTAAGGTGGTGTTAATGATCAGATTAGTTGATCAGGTATGTGGGAAGCAGGTGAAGCGCTGTATTAACTCAGTAAGGTGGTGTTAATGATCAGATTAGTTGATCAGGTATGTGGGAAGCAGGTGAAGCGCTGTATTAACTCAGTAAGGTGGTGTTAATGGTCAGATTAGTTAATCAGGTATGTGGGAAGCAGGTGAAGCGCTGTATTAATCAGTAAGGTGGTGTTAATGATCAGATTAGTTGATCAGGTATGTAGGAAGCAGGTGAAGCGCTGTATTAATCAGTAAGGTGGTGTTAATGATCAGATTAGTTGGATCAGGTATGTGGGAAGCAGGTGAAGCGCTGTATTAACTCAGTAAGGTGGTGTTAATGGTCAGATTAGTTGATCAGGTATGTGGGAAGCAGGTGAAGCGCTGTATTAATCAGTAAGGTGGTGTTAATGATCAGATTAGTTAGATCAGGTATGTGGGAAGCAGGTGAAGTGCTGTATTAATCAGTAAGGTGGTGTTAATGATCAGATTAGTTAGATCAGGTATGTGGGAAGCAGGTGAAGCGCTGTATTAACTCAGTAAGGTGGTGTTAATGATCAGATTAGTTAGATCAGGTATGTGGGAAGCAGGTGAAGTGCTGTATTAACTCAGCAAGGTGGTGTTAATGATCAGATTAATTGATCAGGTATGTGGGAAGCAGGTGAAGCGTTGTATTAACTCAGTAAGGTGGTGTTAATGATCAGATTAGTTGATCAGGTATGTGGGAAGCAGGTGAAGCGCTGTATTAACTCAGTAAGGTGGTGTTAATGATCAGATTAGTTAGATCAGGTATGTGGGAAGCAGGTGAAGCGCTGTATTAATCAGTAAGGTGGTGTTAATGATCAGATTAGTTGATCAGGTATGTGGGAAGCAGGTGAAGCGCTGTATTAACTCAGTAAGGTGGTGTTAATGATCAGATTAGTTGATCAGGTATGTGGGAAGCAGGTGAAGCGCTGTATTAACTCAGTAAGGTGGTGTTAATGATCAGATTAGTTGATCAGGTATGTGGGAAGCAGGTGAAGCGCTGTATTAACTCAGTAAGGTGGTGTTAATGATCAGATTAGTTGATCAGGTATGTATGAAGCAGGTGAAGCGCTGTATTAATCAGTAAGGTGGTGTTAATGATCAGATTAGTTGATCAGGTATGTGGGAAGCAGGTGAAGCGCTGTATTAACTCAGTAAGGTGGTGTTAATGATCAGATTAGTTGATCAGGTATGTGGGAAGCAGGTGAAGCGCTGTATTAATCAGTAAGGTGGTGTTAATGATCAGATTAGTTGATCAGGTATGTGGGAAGCAGGTGAAGCGCTGTATTAACTCAGTAAGGTGGTGTTAATGATCAGATTAGTTGATCAGGTATGTGGGAAGCAGGTGAAGCGCTGTATTAATCAGTAAGGTGGTGTTAATGATCAGATTAGTTGATCAGGTATGTGGGAAGCAGGTGAAGCGCTGTATTAACTCAGTAAGGTGGTGTTAATGATCAGATTAGTTGATCAGGTATGTGGGAAGCAGGTGAAGCGCTGTATTAACTCAGTAAGGTGGTGTTAATGATCAGATTAGTTGATCAGGTATGTGGAAAGCAGGTGAAGCGCTGTATTAACTCAGTAAGGTGGTGTTAATGATCAGATTAGTTGATCAGGTATGTGGGAAGCAGGTGAAGCGCTGTATTAACTCAGTAAGGTGGTGTTAATGATCAGATTAGTTGATCAGGTATGAGGGAAGCAGGTGAAGCGCTGTATTAATCAGTAAGGTGGTGTTAATGATCAGATTAGTTGATCAGGTATGTGGGAAGCAGGTGAAGCGCTGTATTAACTCAGTAAGGTGGTGTTAAGGATCAGATTAGTTGATCAGGTATGTGGGAAGCAGGTGAAGCGCTGTATTAATCAGTAAGGTGGTGTTAATGATCAGATTAGTTGATCAGGTATGTGGGAAGCAGGTGAAGCGCTGTATTAATCAGTAAGGTGGTGTTAATGATCAGATTAGTTGATCAGGTATGTGGGAAGCAGGTGAAGCGCTGTATTAACTCAGTAAGGTGGTGTTAATGATCAGATTAGTTGATCAGGTATGTGGGAAGCAGGTGAAGCGCTGTATTAATCAGTAAGGTGGTGTTAATGATCAGATTAGTTGATCAGGTATGTGGAAAGCAGGTGAAGCGCTGTATTAACTCAGTAAGGTGGTGTTAATGATCAGATTAGTTGATCAGGTATGTGGGAAGCAGGTGAAGCGCTGTATTAACTCAGTAAGGTGGTGTTGATGATCAGATTAGTTGATCAGGTATGTATGAAGCAGGTGAAGCGCTGTATTAATCAGTAAGGTGGTGTTAATGGTCAGATTAGTTGATCAGGTATGTATGAAGCAGGTGAAGCGCTGTATTAATCAGTAAGGTGGTGTTAATGATCAGATTAGTTGATCAGGTATGTGGGAAGGAGGTGAAGCGCTGTATTAATCAGTAAGGTGGTGTTAATGGTCAGATTAGTTGATCAGGTATGTGGGAAGCAGGTGAAGCGCTGTATTAATCAGTAAGGTGGTGTTAATGATCAGATTAGTTGGATCAGGTATGTGGGAAGCAGGTGAAGTGCTGTATTAACTCAGTAAGGTGGTGTTAATGATCAGATTAGTTGATCAGGTATGTGGGAAGCAGGTGAAGCGCTGTATTAATCAGTAAGGTGGTGTTAATGATTAGATTAGTTGATCAGGTATGTGGGAAGCAGGTGAAGTGCTGTATTAACTCAGTAAGGTGGTGTTAATGATCAGATTAGTTGATCAGGTATGTGGGAAGCAGGTGAAGCGCTGTATTAACTCAGTAAGGTGGTGTTAATGATCAGATTAGTTGATCAGGTATGTGGGAAGCAGGTGAAGCGCTGTATTAACTCAGTAAGGTGGTGTTAATGATCAGATTAGTTGATCAGGTATGTGGGAAGCAGGTGAAGCGCTGTATTAATCAGTAAGGTGGTGTTAATGATTAGATTAGTTGGAACAGGTTGGATAAATAAATAAGAGATAAATAAAAGGGTGATAAAGGATAAAATGACAGTTTTCTCTGGTCCACTCTGCAGTTACGGAAGAGCTCAGATGTTTGTTAAATCTGTTTATGTGTGTGTTGGTCTTTCAAACAGGAATAATATTCCATAACTAGTTATAAAATGTTTAACTTCATGTAAGTATATATGATAATTTTAATAATTGATGGGAACTGAAGAAAAAGCATTTACATTTTACACCCTTTATATTTTATTCGACTGAATCGACTGTAGATTTAGTCTAGACTATATTCTTATGATAGTCAACTAAAACTAGACTAAAACTAAAAACAATTCAGATGACTAAATTATGACTCAAACTAAGTGACATTTTAGTCAAAACACTACGACTAAATCAAGATTTGCTGTCAAAATTAACACTGATCGGACCACGGCCTGCCTGCAAGGGTCCTACAGGAACGCAGTATCCCGTTCTTTTGTTGGCGTCCAAGAAATCCCTTTCTCACTTTTCCAGGCTTTCTTTGGCCGTCCCCAACCTGAGACGCATGCTTGAGGCCCTGCAGTCCCAATTTTACGCCGCTTAGGTCGCCCATGCCTGAATCACTCCGACCCGGCCCCTCCAGACCATGCCAATGCTACTGCTCGTTTGCTGCACGCCATATCTCCTGAGTCTACATGCTGCATCGTGGTTTATCGCTGCCATTCCCACACCGGGCTTTCCCACAGCCACCTCTGCTCCGCTCACACCTGCTGGACCCGCCTGCGGCCATCCCCGGTTCGTCGCATGCCATTTATGCTATGAGCATTCTGTTTTTTCTCATCTCGCTGCTCTTCTTCTGCCCATTCTACCCCCACCCCTTTTCTTTTTCCATCTTCCTCCCTTGCTGATTTCTCTCCATCCCACCCCCCCTTTTTCATCATCCCTCTCTGCCCCCATTTCATCATCCCTGCCAATCCAGCCCCTGGTTTAACTTCCACAATGGATCCTCTTGCCTAGCCATGGGAACGTCATTCCCTCTTCTTACGATGACACATTTACGATCCCGAGGACGCCTCTATTTACAAACGCTGCTCCCTTCACTGGTTTTGGCAGCTACTGCGCTGGTTGGTTGTTTTGTCTCATGGAGTTCACCTCTTCTTCTCTTGCAGCTGGCGGCTCCATCGCTTTCACGCAAACTGTACCCCGCACAGTCACCGCTGTCCTTTGGGGGCACGAATGGGCTCGTTGCTGAACCATTCTTCACTCAGAACCAACAAGAAAATTCAGAACATTAGCGCCTCCAGCGGACCCGCACCCCACCGGCTTTCTTTCAAACAGCTCCACAAACTCCATGGCATTCCATTTCCATCCAATCTACAATCACCAGCTTCTTTTCTCTTCTCACCTATATTCATTACTCCGTACTTCATCCTCCCTCTAGGCCTACCTAGCAGCCCTCAACCTGTTCCACAAACTCATCCATCAGTCATCCTCCCTCCATCAGGTCACACCACTATTCCGAGATATTAGAAAGATTCAACCAGAACTCCAGCTCCAGAGGAACATCTTTACTACTTACATTCTTCTGTAAAGTCTTCTCACAGTGTGTGTAACTGAGTGTTCAGTGCAGAGTGTGTGAGCAGAGTGTGTGAACAGTGTACATGAGTGAGTGTGGTTTGTGGTGAAGACAAAAGTATTTCAAGCGGCGGTTTATAGAGACGCTCTCCTTCCTTTTTCTGTGACCTCACAGTTAAAGTTAACAAACACAGAGAGACGCTTTATATACACTCTCATTTATTTACTGTCTGTTAACAGTTAAACATTTAGTTTCATTAGTGAGAATAAAACTACACACTGAACATGCAGACACACATACACACTAAATACATTCATACACAAGACATACACAACGTCTGTGTAGTTTCATATCTGGCACAAGAACTACATCACCCACAATGCTTTGCTGAAATTGGAAGCTAAGGTTCACAGCAGAGGGAGGAGCTTCACGTGTTCACTTTAAGTGTCTCATTCAAGGCCTGATTGCCAGGAGACCAAATACTTGTTACAATCCACTACAGAAAAACATGTTATATATAAATAAATAAATAAATAAAATAATAAATAAATAATAAAAAAAAAATCACGACATTACATTAATATTTACATCTGTTAACACGTCACTACAAACTCTGGTGTTGCAGCATCTTAACACTTGTAGTTATTTCTACTTTTATTCAAATGATTTACTGCAGTGTGTGAAGAATTGTGGGTAACTGAAGGTCTTAAAGGACACAGATTCCTCAGATTCTCAGAAATACAGTGTACGTTTCTCAGCGACACTGAAAAACATAAACAAAACAATACACTTCAGTGATATAACCATCTGAGAAATACAGCCTTCCTCAACTCCATCCTCAGCTTTGAGACACCACACAAAAGATTACAGAGCAATAAATACCAGGAATGTCACCCAGTATAAGTTCAACATCAGGAAATCAGTACATTAAGATCAGAACTGACTTCATAATTTAAAATAAGTAATAAGAGGATATCACTGAGTCTTACACTAATTATTTTCACTCTATCAGATAATATAAACATTAATATGTAGAATTCTGTGTATACAGTAACGTGAATATGTTTACATATATTTGTACTGATGGGTTTCTGTAGAGAGAGAGAGAGACCACCAGTTCTGCTTCTACTATGTTCCTGAACATCTTCCTGTTTCACAACCACACACACACACAAACAAACAAACACACACATACACAAACACACTCTAACACCAGCTCTGTGCACACACTGCTGCCCTCCAGTGACTAAATGATGTTATTACACTTACAATCACTTTAAAGACTTTAATGTTTTCTATTTGGCTCATTATAAAATAAACAGTCTTTAAATCTTCTCTTCATATCACACAGACCTCTGACAGCTTAAGCAGCTGATCATCATCTCAGACCTACAGTCAGATCTAAAACCATAAACACCCAACAAAAATACAACACTCACTATGAGCTCAGTGACTGGACCTTCAGAGCTGGAGACGCAGGAGCTCTGGATCCTGGAGAGAAGCTGAGAGAGATGGAGGTTCTGTTCTACATCTGAGGAGCAACAGTCAACACTGAGGAGACACTTTAATACAGCCTGTTATTTCAGTCCTGATAGAGCTCTGACTGTTCCTCACTGCTGATCAGAGATCAGATTATTGGTGAGTATTCTGATAAAGTCAGGTTAAGTTCTCTTCACACAAATGAAAAATATCAGTTTTAATTACAAACAGGATGTACAAGCTAGAACATTTCTGGATGTGATGTTTACTTTTAGCAAAAACAGGAACAAGACAAATAAACCTTTATTTGTATGAGTATGTTGTATCTTTCTATAACTTTTAGCTTGTATTAATCTTATTTGGATTATATTTTGGGAAAAACACACTATGGCGATTGTTAAGGACAGGTGGCCAGAAGAGTACGTGAACATCCAGGTTTTGTTGTCCCCGACAGTGGGGGTCCTTTATGGCAGGCAATCCTGGGCTCGGGAAACCCTCTACGCAAGAAGTTTACAACTGGCCCAGAGACAGCCCGGAACCACAGGAGGTTACGACATGGCCAGGAGGAGCCCATGTGACCCGAGGGCAATGGAAGGCCGGCCCCTATAAGACACCTTACGACCAGTTCAGATCAGATCAGACCAGATTTTGAACAGCTCCGAATCAGAGCTAAGACGGTACCGCAATTCCAATTAAACAAGCTTGAAACTCTGTCTGGTCTCCTTCTTCATTCTGACGGCGAAAGACGAAGTTACAACAAGTACATTGTAAAAAATATTCTATTAATGATAACAGATTAATAATAGACTATTTAAAAATATTACTTAATGTTTTAATCATCCTGTCAGTCACATACAGAACTTAAAATTGGAAATCCACAAACAGAAGAAGCTCCATGCACTTCCATTTCTCCAAATATCCATCCTTCCACCTGCTGCTGCCAAACCAACCAGACTGCCAAGACCAAAGAGCCTCCACATCCTGACCAAGCTTGATAACAAGACCTACCTGCTGAGTTCCAATATTTGAAGAATTGGTTTTAGAGTACTTAGAGCAGGAGTGAACACTACAGGGTTTATATACAGCATCGCAATGAACTCCATACAGATCATAACAAAGGATTCATACTGAAAAATAAAATATCTGATGTACAGAACAGATTGTAGGTGTATGTAGATCAGCAGCTCTGTGTGAGAATGAGAATAAATATTATGATAATGAACACAAAGGACTGACAATACTTCAGATGCTTGTCAGGTGATTGTAGGGAGCAAGATATCCAGATGGAGAGGCCTAGTTAGGCAGAGGAGGAGAGCAGTGGAAGCTGATGTGGAGCCTACAAAGAACAACACTGCACCAAAAGCAGTAGTAGAATCGTCCTTCACCTGGAACTGATGTGTGGATATACATACAGATTTTTTTCAGAGATGGAAGACCTGGCAAGACTGATTACAACTGCGCTACCAAACTGCCAAGTGGAGACTTTACTGGATACACTTAAAAGCATTGGTGTGAGCTCGATAGACGATTCGGGCTTTGTGGAACCAGATGACCCTAAAGGTGTCTTGAAGAAAGTGGAATCGAGGACAATGTTAGCTGCTCCTCTGTATATTCCACTTATACTGATGACATGTACAGTACAGCTTATTAGGTTCACCAAGTTAAATCTAATGCTATTTAATCTTAACGACCCTTAACAGTCTTGAAATAAATCAAGCCTTCAAAAAGGTTTCATTATACATTTTGTTGGAACTGCTTTTAGTCGACTCAACTTTATTTTGGAAGCTGTAGATTTGGTGCTGTGTTTCAAATATTTATCTTATTTATATTAATGAAGGCAGAAAAAATAAAGACCTTAGTGTAATACAATTCAACAGCAGCACTCAAAATGAGAATTTGATCTGAACCTTTAGCATTTATAATCTTCCTGAAAGGTGCAGCGGTGCTGTTAGATTATATTGCTCTTCAATCCTTTATTAATAAACATGCTTTCATTCAATAAAACTATGATGTGTTCATTAACATCATCTGTTCATAATACTCTTCATAAACCAAATGATTATCATGTTTTGGTAAAGTCAACACTTATGCAGTCTTAAAAGCAAATACGTATAAAAATTAATGTCTGACTTTCATTTTAACTCTTCATTAGCCCTTCTCAGCCCTTCAGAAAGAGATAATTCAGGATAGGAGTCTTTTCTAATCTCTCCTGCAAGCTCATCATCCTCTCAGGTCACACCGCGACTTCACCCTTGTGTCAGAGGTAAGTCTACTCATGCAGATAGTTCTGATTAAACGTCCAGGTTGTGAAATTTGAATCTTTTGTGGTTTTGAGCACAAGTCAGCCATTCAATGTCCATTGTTTTACGGTGAACGCAGAAAAATAACAACATGATTGTCCCTGGTCGTGATTTAGTATTATATCCGCTCAGAGCTGGGCATTTTCCACTCTTTATCACTATGCACATCAAATTAATTATTAAAGAATTAATATATATTACTTGGTCTCCAGCTCTGTCAGGGAATTCAGGCAGAGACTTTCAGGATGGGACTCTCCCAAGCTCTTCTGAAAGCTCACAGTCAGCACCAGGATATACCACCTCCACAAATGCAAATAATCAAAAAAGTCATTTATATACACAATTTTCAAAAAACCGACATCCCTTTATTATTAAAATTAAATTAGCTCAAACGCAACAAACTACTCTACCAAGTTCTTCTCACATCAACACAACTTCACTACCAATAGACAAATTAACTTCAGACCTTCAGACTCAAACCAAAAATAACTGGTGAATAATTTTGTAGCAACACATTTAAAATGTAATCTAATTCTAACATACAGCTAATTCAATATAAAATATTACACAGAACACATCACCACCCAGAAAATGCACCTGATTGGCTTCACTGACTCCAACACCTGTACACACTGTCCCACTATAACAGATTATCATCTCCATGCATTCTGGAACTGCCCCCCTGTCAGACAGTTTTGGTCGGAGGTCTTGGGAGAGCTATCTAAGATCCTTAACCTCAGCATCCCACTTTCTCCCACCATAGCTCTGCTTGGTAAGCATTCCTCTCTATCAACCTCAAAACATCAATAAAGCACTGATACAATCTGTTGACTGAATTTTTGATTATTCAAGATTCAAGAGTTTTATTGTCATATGTACAGCAGAACAGGCAGTTTCACTGTACAATGAAATACTTACTTTGCTGTTCCTCCATTTACCAATAGATAAAAATAACAAAAAAATGAAATAAAAATATATACAAAATATACGAAGTATAATAATATAAGTTGAAGTAAATAAAGGTATTTTTATAGTTAAAGAATAAAAAATAAAAGTTATGTGTGCTTTTATGTGCAAGTATGAAGAGCAGCAGCCATAAAGTGCAAGTTGAAAGTAACAAATGTAAACAATAATGTTTGTGTGAGTAGTGAATGTAAACAGTATTGTACTGTATGTAAGCAACAGTACAGTGAGTGTAAGGTGCAGTTAAAATCAGACCAGTTAAAACCAGTTCAGATAGGAGAGGTTGGAGAGGTAGCGCGTGAGGTGTTCAGAAGCCTGATGGCCTGTGAGTAGAAACTGTTTGTCAGTCTTGTGGTCCTGGACTTCACACTCCTGTAACATCTGCCTGAAGGTAAACGTGTGAAGAGCGTGTGCTGGGGGTGTGTACTGTCCCTGATTATGTTGTGGGTCCTCTTGGTGACCCTGGTGTGGTAGATGTTCTGTAGTGAGGGGAAGGCTGCTCCTGAGATGGACTGTGCAGCCTTTCTGTCCTGAGCAGTAGAGTTTCCATACCAGACGATGATGGAGCTGGTAAGAACACTCTCAATCATACTCCTGTAGAAGGTGCTGAGAATTTTGGCCGGCATACCAAATTTTCTCAGCCTTCTCAGAAAGTAGAGTCACTGCTGGGACTTCCTGGTGATGATCTGAGTGTTGTGGGACCAGTTGAGATCCTCACTGATGTGAATGCCAAGGAAGTTGAAGGTTTTCACCCTCTCCACCTCAGTCTCCCCTATGTACAGGGGTGTGTGTAGCTCTCGCTTCCTCCTTGGATCAACAATCCAACCCAACAACCCAATAATTATGGGTTATGTGGGCCGTTTAGGCGAATAGTGGTGGGTGCTAAATAGAGGTGGGTTAAAGATTTCTGTTTGGGGAATAATGCGATTAACGGTGGGTTGTGTTTTTAATTTTAATGCAGCAACTGATTGGTTTCCAGACGCCACTGGCTACGTTTGGGCAAGTGCATGTTACAGCAGCTCCGTGGGTGTGTTTTTTTTGTTCTTAAGTACATTTGGTATAAACGATCTGTTGATCATTAAAGTATCTGCTGTTTGTACTAATGTATGTAATTGGTCTATGTATTTATATTTATTTTTCAATTATAATATTCAAGTGGATATATGTATGCACACTTCTTTATTTAATTGGCTGCATTTAAATGGTATTTACAAGTGGTCTGCTGCTTCCAAACAGGAGAAGTATGTTTGTTTGGTTTTAAGAATGGGAACATTCTGTGAAAATGTAGTGTTCTCTGTTTTATTTGTTGCAGTGGAACCATGCCTGGTTGCCTGTAGGCCACTTTTTTTTTGGTTGTTTGTTTTTTTTTTGGTTGTTTGTTTTTATCTTTCCCCTCATACCATCAGCGTGTCTTATATCCAGGTTTTAAATAGTGATGCATACTGAGCCACCCATTGTGTGTTTGATTTTAGATCTTGTTGTTTACTTGACCACAAGACTGAGCCCCTCATTGTGGCGGTATCAGAGGTGAACTGCAAAGGCGGTTTAGTTCAGGGTATGTACTTAGTCCCAGTAGGTGACCTGCCTAGAATCAATGGTATTCTGATTAGAAGATTGTCTTGTGAGTCCTACCGGTTTGGAGTTATAGCATGGTGTTTGTGTTATTTATTTTGAGCTCTTTATTTCTTTGGGTTGATTTTTGAAGGGTTTTTGTTGGTTTCTTGTTGTTTTCTTTCTTGCTTTGCAGTTAGGACCACAAAGGGCCAAACACTGAACAATCATGGTGTTCAAGGAACGATGTGGAAAAATATAAATGCTGTCCAAAAAACATCATTGTGGCCCATTTCAAGACCAACTGAATGTTCCACAATGCATCTGGAAAACTGTTTTATGCATAGATGAGACAAAAGTTGATCTTTTTAGTACAAATGCTGTATGTGGAGTAAGGACATTTCACTCAAACACTGGTCCATGAATCCAGGTAATTCCAATGGGTGCAATTACTTCTTCCTGAAACAGCATTTGCTGTTGAGTTTTGCTGGCAGTGCTTTGGGTTTTTCAGTATTTACAGTCATGTTTGTTTTAAACGGAGAAATGTGCTGTTTGTGTGTTTGCTCTAAACTGCTGGCTTTACTGTATCGTATATTTTCTTTAATATTAATACAGCAGTACTGATTCATACAAAGAGTACGTTACAAATATATATCAGATATTGCCATATCGACTTCTTGAAGCACAGTCCTAAACTAGGAAATAATAAAAGGGAGTTGCTCCTTTAGGCACAGAAACAAATCACTGGCAAAAGATTAATACCAATCACAGCATAATACCTTATGTGTAGTCCAACACGTTAATCTAAGAATATAGCTACATCTCTGTTTGGTCAGGGCAGAGTGTGGGAACAGAGTGTGTGTGGTGGGGAGAGGAAACAGTGTTTGTGTGGGGGTGGCATGAGAAAGTGGCTACTCATTCTCATGAACTGTTTTCTCCTTTACCGTATGCTCACATTTTCCTTTAACTATCACAATGTTTTTTTTTGGATGTAGGTCATTTTGATTGGATATCAATGCATATGTCTATGCGCTGGTCTGACACACCTCTGCATAACATGACAATAGAGAGCCTATTAGAAACAAGATGGCTTTGGCATGGCATTACTGCTAACTATGCTAACTACTGTAGCTGATAGCTAAATCCAGAAACAGTAAAGATTTTGTGACGTTTTGGCAAAGAAGGAGTTGCAGGAAACATAGCACTTCAAGGTAATGCAGTTTTATTGAACACAGCAGCAATGGAGAAACTTCTACTCAGCACTAACCAGACCAAAATAGCAGGCAGTTCATCAACTGTCACACACTTCAGCCTGACGGCAGGCACAAGCACTGCACCACTGCTCCACAGCCCAGTACAGAATGCCATAAACAACACATTTACACAATAACAAGTCTTTCTTACAGCTAGTCTGGTGCAATTGTTTGTGTGGCTGCCCCCTCCCACACATTTTTCACATCTGGGCAAACTTGTGGCTTGTTCACTGAATGTGATCTGATCACTGAAAGCATGTTAATACAGCAGTCTACATTAAAGTAGACTAAACTTAACCTTGTTTACCTCACTTTAGTGTGCTGACAATAAAGCAATACAAGCTGTATTTGAGCAAGAAGGCTACAACTGCATGTAACGAATCAGACTCAGACATGATGTTACAATCCATATGCAAGGCTTTATTAACTCAAACAAGGGCTGAAAATGTAAACACAAAGCGCAGTACTGAGCCCAAGTCTCGGGAGACCAGGTGAGCTGGCGTCCGAGGCAGCCAGGTCAAGCGGCTACAGGAGCAGGTGAGATGGTAAATGTCGGAGTAGCCACTGTTGGTAGCCACTGAGTCTCGAGGCGAGGTTTTTCCATCTGAGCAGTGGATGACAGGATAGCTTGCTGAATGCTGGAGAGAAAACCAGGAGCTAGGCCTATCTTAACAGTTCAAAACAAAGGTTAGTCCTTGCGTTGTTTCAAGGCTCGCCAGGAGAGGATCCCTGTGGGGGTTTACACACCTACACTTCCTTCGTTCCCAGGGGGAGCGTAAGAACACAGTTTCTTTTTGCTAGTTTCAAGAGTCACTTGAGGAATGGCAGGAAGGAGATGGGGAGCTTGAAGGAGCGAGCCAAACAGGCCGATGTCCACAACAACCTCACTTTGTGGAGACCCGTGGGGTATTGACGCGAGGGGGGAAAGCTCAGACAACAGGAGGCGAGTGCTCAGTAGGTCCGCGAGTCCGCAGGCTTTGAGGGCTCCACGGCCCCGCTGTGGAGATGAAAGGGTTGGGCTGGACCTACGGGGAGGCTTGTCAGACACTGGCCTGTGGCAATGGACCAGGTAAGGTGTTGTTACAAACAATGCCACGCACTGAATGGGTTTTAAGGGGTGCGCTAACGAGCCACTGCCATAGCGGTAATGACTGTCAGGTGTGTGTAATGAATGGATGGCTGAGCGTGTGCAGGAGGGGTGTGTGTGTGTGTGTCCAGAGCTACCTAGTATTGCAGAGACTGCAACCTTGGCTTCAGTTTGCACCACAGATGCTTTGAGGGGTCAAAGGGAAAACGTGTTACATCAAGCAAACTTTGTTTTACTAAACCACTTCTGATTGCATGGCATCTGGCATACATATCCCTGTAATACCAGATAATATATTGGCATATAACAGAGATCTTTTACAATATTTACAATTCCTACAACCCTGTATTCCCCTTTAGACATTAAACTTATAGCACATACCCCCTCTTACTCCTTACAAACTCATATTGCTATTGCTTTGGTTTTAGTTGTTTGTGGAGCTGATTCTTGCTGTAGCACTATTTAGTGTATAACAGTGTTACAGCATGAAGCTTTACAAATAAAACACTAATGGTAAAGTGCTACTCATAGCAGGCTACAGGCTAATAAGGCACTACCAATGTAAACTAAA
>CM038728.1:10083585-10097561 GCA_021613375.1 Megaleporinus macrocephalus
AGACCTCGCAGAAGAATTTAGAGTATCACTGTCAGTAATACCAGAAACAGCAGTTAAAATATTACCATAGACAACATTTAGAATAAAAAAGGTAAATAATGAGTTCAGTATAGTGAACTGACAGACCGTAACCTCCCCAGTAAAAATCCTGACTCGTGCTCCAAAAATATACATATACATTTTTTTCTATGTCACAGGCCTCCATTCACCAATCACCAAATCATTGGCCACTAAAGAAAGCTTAAAATGTGACCAATGGCATCTTGTCATCTGACCTACTTTCCTGTTAACCCTGTTAAATCACATAAGCAAAACTGAGAAGAAGGACTTTCAATAAAGCAATACGTACTATTGAATAGACTAGACCTGCTGCTGGAGCACACAGTTTCTAGTGGTAGTTTTAGGAAACTGAATTAAAATAAATATGATGAAACTGAGCAAATAATGCATAAATAAAACAGGCTACAGTAGTAACTTGTGTGTGTTCTCTTTAAGATAAAAATTAGAAATTTTTTAATACTAAACTAAACTAATGCTTTCTTATTCCCCTTACCTGGATGTGGATCACTGTCCTGTCCAACTTCAGTGGAGGATTTCATTTTTATCCCTGATTTGTCTGTAAATATTATAGCTCTCTTTTACTAATCAGCTTTTATCAGCTTTATCAAAGCAACACACTTATACAAGAATTTACTTCTGCTGTTCTGCTTCTTATGTTGACAAAATGTAAGAGCTGGCTTCAGGGCTAGGCCACCTCCAGCCACCAGGGTGAGGCAAAAGTTGACCTCTGGAGCCAAATCAGGCCTGATGCTCAACACCTGAAGGCAGGTCTTCATAAGCAGAGAGACACAGAGAGATGTTGCTGATTCTTTGTCTGTGTTTGAGTCTTAGAAACAGGTAGAGCGCTAGGAGTTCCCATACTCACGCTATCGTTTGTGATCTTCTTGAGTCCTTTAAGTCTCTCCAGTTGTCTTTAAACAGAAAAAGGAAAAAAAGTTTAATTAAAACCTTAGTTTTGCTAATTTCTACCTTCCTCTTGGGAAAGCCAGCTTTTTAATTTATTTAATAATCGCCATTTTCTTTTCCACCCGTTTTCAGGTGCGTTTGGGTCCTGTTAACTACCAATGTGTGGTAGCTCACCAAGTTAGGAGACTGTTGTGTGATGAATTGGACCACAGTTCGATTCCTCTTCTTCGTGAGCTGTTACAGAAAGATCCAGCCAGCAAAGGGAAGAAGTTGTAGAGCATTCCGTTTTGCCTCACTCAACTTCCTGAGGGCTTGAGATGAGAGACACTCACTCCATTTAGTGTTACAGATTTGTTTCTGAATGGCATTCTCATCACCTGGGATCATTGCTTCACATTCAACAATACTTGCAATTTTCTTGAGGTTGTGAACTAAGCTCAGAGCCAAGGATGGTGTTCTGTACGTGTTTGTTTCTTCATCTTTATTCAAGCCAGCTATGTTCTTAACTGCTTCAATCACATGAGGAAAATTAGACAGCACAAAGAAATCTGAGTCTTTAACTTACCGTTTTTCTTTGCTTGGAGAACCAGAAGAGTTAGAACTAAAGAGTTCCTCTAGTTTCCCTAGTTCAGTATGCTTTTCTCTTTGCGGACAACATTTATTACTTTATCTATGTGCATGTCGAGCACCAGTTTACAAAACTGTGCTGAGCATATCCACAATGGACCTGGTCTCTAGTTTTTCCTGGCTTTAAGCCTTCAACTTTCTTGTTTAGATGACATCTCTGCATGTGCCTCCACAGTGATCTCCTCTTGAGGTAAGCCTCACAGTTAACACAGTGCATGTAATCAGTGGATTTACACTGCACTGGATTGCTGATGAGGTATCACCATTCCATTTCCTTCTTGACAAACATTAGGCCTCAGTCCAGACCGAACTCCTTGCAGCACATCTCATAGACAACATCTATGAAGCTACATAAAGTGTTGAATCTGAGAGTAAGAAGAACAGCACTGTTGGAAATAAGTACAAGGTACATGATCACATTTATCAAATAACTTTCAGACTTTCTTAATAACTTTCTTAATTAAATGAACACACCAGATTGTTATGGGCTCTATTCCTCTACTTCTCATAAACTAAACTGTGTTCTTCGCTCATTAGACTACTTTGGAAAAGTGGTTGCTCTGGCTACTTCAGGTTCATTTTTGTGTTTTGTTTCTAAAAGGTGTGATTTTACTGAATGGCTTTGAACCAAAAAACGCAGTAAAACTTATATAGTCCGCCCCCATTTTCTTTTTTCTTCAGTGTCATGACAGTCACATCCAAAGTATTAAATTGTCATTTGCACGTGTCGCTGGTCTTCTCTTAGATGGTCGGACACCTCCCAGACAGTAAGATGTTCTGTTCTGCACCTTCTTCCTCTTGTGTTGTTTCAAATCTGGTGAACTGTCACTCTCAGTTTCTTCAGAATATCCAGGAATATACTCTTCCTCACTGACTTTCACTTCTGAACGGGTGAATCTGCTGTACATTCCAGCATTTCCTGTGTAAGCTTAAAAACAAAGAAAGTCTTCTTTATATGTACGTTTGTCTGTGAATGAGTAAAATAAAACCTTCCATGACCGAGAAATTATGTATCATTTGCTGTACCTCAGTGATCGTCTCTAAAGATAGACTAAAGCTTTGTTTACACTACAGGACTGTTAAAGTGGCATCAGATTTTTTACAACTAATTTTATGGTGACAAACTTTCCATCACATACTAAACTACCAGAGACCACACAATACACCATCTCAACATGTTACAGAACCAAACCCAACACCCCAAAACACCCCTTCATTTCTCTAAAGTTTTCTCTAACGTTCCTACAGTGTTCTTTACTAGCTGGGACAGCACATACTAGAGGATACCGTACGTACAAAGCAGATGTTGGTTCTTATACGAATTTCTGTTTGACCTTAAATAATGCTGCAGTGTCAAACATGTATCGCTCTAGAGTGTAGCTGCATTATGACATATAATGCATGCGCATATATATATATATATATATATATATATATAGTGTGTGCTGCAAAATCAGTTACAGTATCTCTGTCACTAATGTACAACTGCACTAAATTATTCAATTAGCAGATATTTAATTTAAAAAAATGCCCACTATCAACATCTGCTGCAATCCCCAGTTCAATGCATCCTTCTTAAAATCACAAAGTACATTAAAGCAGCACTAACTTTAACTCTAGTACTACCAGCGATAAAATATCCTAAATAATATTAAATTACATTTAAAAAGATATTTAAAGGATATAAAGGAGTCGCAGCTCATTAGGCGGCCTTGAGACTATCCATTAGCAGCTAAGTGTGGTGATGGACAAAGTCCCACACAGCTGTGGCCAGTGACCCTGGAGCCTCATAAAGACTCTCAGTGACGCTAAAGACGACAAGGGACTGTCTGTAAAGTGCGGTATTGATTAAAAAATATACAACAACCAGGGAAAGGAGGAGCCTGCCAGTGTTATTTGTATAGACTTGAAACTGAAATACACAGATTATGTCAAAATCTGCTTCTTTATTAATGCGGTAGTAAACAATGCAGGCATACATCACAACTTAACCAAAACCTCCTAAAACTTTACTGAGACACAACACATTAACCTTCTGCAAAAGAAAATCATGTATAGTTTATTAAAACACATCTTACACACATACTACAATCTTTACCTTGTTATGACTCTTTGGTTGATTTTTAGTTACTTATTAAATTACTGTAAGACATCCACATTATTTACAGACTGCAGATTGCTTGTAGCATACAGAGACACGGATATAGTCTGTGTATTTCAGTTTCAAGTCTATAAAAAAAGAACACAGACAGGCTCCTCCTTTCTCTGGATGTTGTACATTCTCTTTCAAGCATTCGTTTCGGAGTCTCACTATGGGATACTCCCCCTTCGCGTATGCCTCAGAAGCCAAATTTCACTACGCCAGCCCATTGGCTGGCTGACAGACGTGATGCTCGTGCTCCCCGCCATCACACGACATCATCTGATTATTTAAAAACCTCTTCTCGCTTCACTCCAGAGGCCTATCTCTACACCCTCCTGACTGGATTCACCGGCTTTACTGTCCACATTGACGGGCGCCAAGTAATCTAGAAGAAGGGCTTCTTCTTCTTTATTCCACCTCGGGTCTTCACCATAGCCCGAGTGCCTTAGCTGATCGGTCTGTCTCCAAACAGCGGCTACAGCTGGCTAGGATACCGAACTAGCAAGTCCACCCACTAAGCTAACCACCATGTTAGTTTTTAGCGGACGCTGCTAGTTAACTGGCTGTGTTCTCGACAGACCGGTCACCACACCGTCTCTCTCTCAAACACAGCACAGTTATCAGGTGCGACTTAGCACACCAGCTAATGGCAGCAATGCTAAAAGCACAGAGTGGCGAGGGAGAGCCCGTGGAAACAAAATTTCTGCCAGGGACACACACCAGGTCTGCGTTGCCTGCCTTGGGCTGCGACACGCCCAGGCGGCGATGAACGACCCTACCTTGTGCAAACACTGCGCACGGTTCACCAAAAAAAGTTTGCGCCGCAGACTGGCACGCCAAGCCAGCCTTTCGGGCGAAGACCCCCTCGTTTCTTCTGGCGCTGACGCGCCTAGCACCCAGCAGGTCTGCTCTCGACCTAAAAGGGGTGGAGAAAGAAGGTCTTCTCCGAATGCCCCCGATGGAGCCCCTGGTTGCAGCACACCTGCATCCGAGACGCTCGACAGCCGCGAACCTGACGCTGCCCTCCAAGGCAGATCGTTTTCAGTCAGGCATGACTGAACGGGCTTATAAAGCAGTGGCGCTGTCAGTCAGAGCCCTCAACACCATCTCTATGCTCACCGCATACCAAGCGGAGCTCCAGGATGAGATGGCAGCTACACCAGTGTGGGGGGGGAGTAGCCCACATTCTTCAAGAGGAAATTTCCTCGTTGCTAAAGAAAAGGGCATTAAAAGTGGTACCATCCGAGCAGAGCCAGAGCGGTTTCTATTTGAGGTACTTTCTTGTCCCAAAGAAAGGAACCCGAGCGTTGCGGCCCATTCTGGACTTACGTTACCTGAACAAACACTTGAAAAAGTACAAGTTCAGAATGCTCACTCCCTCCACTTTGCTGAGGTTTGTGCGCCCAGGCGATTGGTTCACATCAGTCGATCCGAAGGACGCCTATTTTCACATCAGCATATATCCACCTCACAGGAAATATCTGAGGTTTGCCTTTGCGGGAGTGACTTACGAGTATCAAGTACTCCCTTTCGGCCTCTCTGTGAGCCCACGGGTATTCGTGAAATGCACAGAGGCTGCAATAGCCCCTCTGAGGGAGAGGGGCATCCGCGTTGCTATGTACGTAGACGACTGGCTCATTGCGGCGCAGTCGGAGCACGCGGTGAAAGAGCATACGGCGATGCTCACAGTGCACATAACGAAACTAGGTTTCAAATTAAACACAGTGAAAAGTGTGCTGATTCCGACCCAGTGCATATCTTACCTGGGTCTGACACTGAACTCAGTGTCGTTCAGGGCGAGCCTGTCGGCAGAGAGAGTGGAAAAGTTTACCAAGTGCCTGTGAAAATTTCGGGTGGGCACCTCCATTCCCTTTCACCAGTGGCTAAGGCTTTTGGGGATGATGGCATCAGCCATAGGGGTCATCCCGTTAGGCCGACCTTTCATGAGAGATTTTCAGCGCTGGGTGGTCGAGCTCAGGCTGGATCCATTACGTCACTCTCGATGGAGAGTGAAAGTAGCAGGAACAGCGGTTTCGGCACTGTGTCAATGGAAAAGCGCTCGCTTTCTCACACAGGGAGTGCGCCTATGGGCGTTGTGCACGCCAAAAAAAAAATATGGTGACTACGGATGCGCCACTGTCCGGTTGGGGGGGCACTCACGAGGGCAGGTTTACACAGGGCGAATGGAGTCGCAAATTACGATGCCTTCACATAAATTGCCTGGAAATGCAGGCCGTTTGCCTGATATTGAGACATTTCCTCCCCTTTTTGAGGGGTCACCATGTCCTCGTGAGAACGGACAACACCTCAGTGGTGGCTTACATAAACCGACAGGGGGGACTCCGATCTCGCCCTTTGCACACACTCCTGTGGAGCAGTGCTCACTTTTTAACCCTGAAAGCAACGCATGTACAGGGAGCGGATTTGTTGTCACAAGGCAATCCCCTCTACGGAGAGTGGAAACTCGGAAGAGCGACGGTGGATCTGTTTGCTTCGAGGAAGAACGCTCAGTGCCCTCTGTTCTACTCTCTGCACGATCTCACAGCACCGCTTTAGCTTTAACTCATGAATGGCCACAAACGCTGCTCTATGTGTTCCTGCCTATAGCGCTGATATCTCCTACCCTAGCCAGGGTGAGGGTGAGAGGTGTATTGGTCATTCTGATAGCTCCGCGATGACGGGGGAAGCACTGGTTGGCAGAGATCATGCAGCTCCTTCAGGGTGCCCCTTGGCCTCTCCCTCTGCACAGGGATCTACTGACCCAGGAAATTTATCATCCCCATCCGGAGCGTCTGGCTCTGTGGGCTTGGCCTGTGAGTGGTTTAACTTGGAGGTAACTGGGTTGCCTCCCAATGTTATAGAAACCATCCAAAATGCAAGAGCCTCATCCACTAGATCCCTGTACGGATACAAGTGGAAGTTGTTTGAACAGTGGTGCCAAGACAAATGCGAAATTCCTTTCCAATGTTCTGTGGTGGTAATACTATCGTTCCTCCAGGACCTAATAGATAAAGGGAAATCGTTTTCAACTATAAAAAAGTATTTGGCAGCTATTGCAGCTTGTCACGTAGGTTTTGAGGTCAGCACCCCTTAGTCTGCCGCTTCATGAAGGGCGCACGACAATTGCTTCCTGTTTCGAGGCCACTGTCCTCATGGTGGGACTTATCACTGGTGCTAGGGGCCTTAGTGGCAGCGCCTTTCGAACCACTAGACCAAGTGGATCTTAAAACGCTATCAGTCAAGACAGCACTATTGGTAGCCTTGGCGTCAGCGAAGCGTGTTAGTGAAATACACACCTTTCGGTGCACTCCTCGTGTATGCAGTTCGCATCAGGAGGATCGAAGGTGTCATTACGGCCAAACCCCGCGTTTGTTCCGAAAGTGGTCCAGCCTTGTCTCCCCTTGGAGCTCCAGGCCTTTTGTCCTCCACCCTTTACATCGCCGGACCAGCAGCAACTGAATGCGCTGTGTCCTGTGAGGGCGCTGCGGATTTATGTGGAGAGAACAAGATGTTTTAGAGTGAGTGATCAGCTTTTCGTGTCCTGGTCCAAGCCATACACAGGTAAAGCGATTACTAAACAGCGGCTGTCGCACTGGGTTACAGAGGCGATCGCGTTGGCGTACTCCAGCAAAGGTCTGACAGTTCCGACTGGGGTACGTGTGCATTCAATAAGAGGGGTAGCAATCTTGGGCAGTTTTTAAGGGAATCTCGATGCAAGACGTATGTGCGGCGGCGAGCTGGTCCTCGCCTCATACGTTCGTCAGTTCCTTAACCCAGGCATTATATGATGGGGGGGAGCTGCATTTCCATCTGAGCAAGATAACTCGCCTCGCCAACAACGTGGCGAACCCAATGACCTGTTGCAGTTTATTGAGCATACGGGAATGAGGCAGTATTCCAAACAGAGATGTCAAAGGGCTCTGATCAAAACTGCAATTTAGAGTCGCTTCGAGGGTGCTGTAAATTTGGGACCAAAAAATTGCAAGGCGTGGGCACGACCAAAACATATGGAGGTGGTCCGCCGGGGATTGTCCGCATCTCTCACATTCATCACTCCTATCTGGAAACATCTTAGCCAGTCTAGCATTGGTAAAATGGGCTTTATGTAGGACTTTGCACTGCATTAGGCCGTGTCGAGCACAGATAGATGAGGAGTGGACCTGACCGAGAACGGCTGTCCACTCATTATCGGAGATGATTGCTCCAAGATTCTGCTCCCAGGATTGTTTGGAGGTTAAGTTTGGGTCATCCCGCAGGGAGCTGATCAGGCCATAAATGACTGATATGAGACGTTTGTCTACAGGACTTCTCGAGAAAAATGTATCAATAAAGGACTCCGGGGGTCTATTTGGAAAATGGGGAAAGAGGGTTTGAACAAAGTGTCTGATTTGAAAGAATCGGAAAAGGTGGTTACTGGGTAGATTGTATTTAATTGTAAGGTCAGAGAAGGAAGAAAAAACATCTTGCGTGTAAAGATCTATAATTGTGGATAGTCCAATATCTGCCCATTTACAAAATGTGGGATCTGAACATGCGGGTAAAAATAGATAGTTCTTTAAGATAGGCATGTGGATCGATGCTCTCTGGAGACCAAATTGTCTTCTAAACTGTAACCAAATCTTGACACTAGCAATGACAGCCGGGTTTTGAGATAGCTTTTGGGGAGAGGCAGACAGCTGGGAACAAAGTACAGCATGTAAAGAAAATTGTGAGGAGGCAGTTTCGATATGAACCCACGGTGGACGGATCTCAAGAGGTCCAGGGTTTATCCAATAAAGGAGTTTGAGTAGGTTACTGGCCCAATAATAATAACGAAAATTGGGAAGCGCCAGACCACCATCTGATTTAGGTAGCTGCAGAATAGCCTTCCTTTAGCGTGGGGGTTTATTGTTCCAAATGAAGGAGTTTAATTGGCGATCCAGACTGGTAAAAAAAGACTTGATTATAAAAATGGGAATGTGTTGGAATAAATATAAAAATTTGAGGAGGACGACCATCTTGATGAAACTGATCAGGCCTACTGCCGACAGGGGTAAAGTAGCCTATCTTGCTATGTCCGCTTTGCATTTTTCTAGTAACAGTGAAAAGTTGTGTATGAAAAGGCTATCTACAGAACTGGTAAACGAAACTCCCAAGTATCTAAGTCCCTCTGATACCTTGAATGGGAGCAATGAATGGAGAAGAGCCTTTGCTGGAGGGTTAACAAGAATGACTTCACTTTTCTGCAGGTCAAATTCAGCTGGCCAAATTGTGTCAGGGGCTCCAAAACATGCGGCAGAAAGGTTACAGGATTTGAAATGTATAAAAGAAGGTCATCCGCATACAAAGAAAGTTTGTGTTCCAGACCATAGTGTATAATGCCTTTGAATTGTGAAAGGCTGCGAAGCCATATTGCCAATGGCTCTATGGCCAAATGATATGAACAGTAAGGGAGAGAGAGGACATCCCTGACATGTCCCTCTATGAAGGGTAAATGGAGAAGAATGCATACCATTGGTTTGAACAGAGGCCGTAGGCCCAGTATATAAAAGTCAAATCCAACTAATGAAGTCTGAATCTAGTCCAAATTTTGTCATTGTGGCGAACAGATAACCCCATTCTATCCTATCAAAGGCTTTTTCAGCATCGAGAGCGACAACAATTTCAGACAAGTCAGAGGGAGGCGAGTAGAGAATATTAAACAGTTTTCTGGTATTGAAAAAGGAATGCCGATCAGGGATAAAGCCGGTTTGGTCAGCAGCAATTAAAACCGGCATAACTTGTTGAAGCCGATGGGCTAATATTTTAGAGAGGATCAACATTTAGAAGAGAAATTGGTCTGTAGCTGCTGCAGAGAGTGGGGTCTTTGTCTTTCTTTAAAAGCAGAGTGATCAAGGCGCTGGAAAAGGATTGTGGCAGTTTACCTATCTTAAAAGCATCATTGTAGACTCTGGTCAAAACAGGAACTAACAAAGCTGCAAATGTTTTATAAAATTCGGCTGTGAAGCCATCTGGTCCCGGAGATTTTCCATTTTGGAATGAGTTAATGGCATCATGAACTTCAGAAGGTGAGATAAAGCGGCCCAAGTCTTTGGCTATATCCGTGCTAATTTTAGGATAAGTCAAAGATTTGAACATATGTTGAGGAAATAAGGTGTCGGAAGGATACTCTGCAACATAAAGCTCTGTGAAATAATCTTGAAAAATTGTATTAATTTTGACAGGATCTACAGTAAGATCACCAGTTGGCGATTTGATCTTAGGTATAAATCTGGATGCACAGGCTGCATGGGCTTGTTGGGCCAACAGTCTTCCAGCTCTGTCGCCTTGCTCAAAAATGTGTTGTTTAGTCTGTCTCAGCTGCCTCACTGTGAGATCAGTCATCTGGAGATCATACTTTAGCTGTAGCTGGCATCGTTTTGTGTATAATACAGTGGAGGGTGAGGATGCACAGACTGCGTCCAGTTTCTTGATTTCTTGTAATAATCTGAACCCCTCAGCGCTTTCCCTTTTTTTAAAGAAGGAAGCATGGTGAATAATTTGTCCACGCATAACAGCTTTAAATGCTTCCCACAGAATGTCACTACCAATGCCGGGGGTGTCATTATCTGAAAATGAAAGACTAATCTAAATATATTAGAAATAAATATTTAAAAATCATTGTCAGCCAGCATATGTGAGGTAAGTCTCTATTGTTTTAGGGAATTTTTACTATGGGGGAAGTTAATAAGAACTGATACAGGGCCGTGGTCTGAGAGAGAAATAGCATGATAATCACAGGAACTAACCAAGTGCATGAGCCTATTGTCTATAAGAAAAAAGTCTATTCGAGAGAAAGAGTGGTGCGGATGTGAGAAGAAAGAGAAGGTTTTGCGGTCTGGATTTTTAAATCTCCAAGGGTCAGAGAGGCCCAGTTGGGTAGTATGCTCTAGTAGCACCCTGGCTGATTTGGAAAGGGGAATTGGCTTGGAAAGGGGTATCTATCTAAAGATACATCTTGAACAAGATTGAAGTCTCCGCCTAAAATTAAATGATGAGTGTCAACATCTGAAAGGTTAGCAAAGCTATCAACTATCAACCCAAGTTGGTGCGTAAAGACACATTAAAGTAACTGGTTTATTAAGAAGCATGCCTGAGACGCAGACAAAACGACCGTTAGGGTCAGTGATAGAATTAGTTGGCTCAAACATTATGTTCTTACGAATAATAATCGCTGCACCTCTTGCTCTAACTGGAAATACTGAATGAAATAGGTGTCCCATCCATGCCCGTTTAATGCGAGGGATATCAATGGTCCTTAGATGTGTTTCCTGCAAGAACATGATATCAGCTTGCAGCTGCTGTAATTGGGTTAGTATCTTACCAGTTTTTATGGCGTTATTGAGCCCTTTAACATTCCATGAGACCAAACCCTCGCTGAACTCCTACCCCTCTGACTATACCGAGTACCTTTATTTCTGAGCTCCTTAGCTCTGATTTTCAAAATCCCTAACAACTAAAGCCCCAGCTCCCGCAATAGTAAAACAGACCAACTCAGAACCCTTTAGGCTTCATTATAGACCCACCAGATAGTATAAGATAAAACTTAAACTTTATCACAATACTATATACAGACCGACTATGTAAGGTAGTAATGAGACAGGCAGTATAGAACAGTGGCCTAAGGTGAGCAATGGGGTCACCACAAGTGTTGCAGTACATATATACATCTATATATACCCACACGTGCACATGAACAAACCTACACAAGCGCACAAAGACAAAAAGTTAATTGTTATTTCTGTAGACAATCCAGAACACATAGGTTCATGGGAGAGGAATCTGTCTAGAAAGAAAAAAAAAATAGATAAATAAAGTACTCGTATTAAGGCACGTTCAATGTAGACGTCATGCATATGCAGTCTTTGCAAAGTGGAGTTTATTCTTAGCTGGCAACCCTATGCTAAAAAACACTGTTTAGTAACTCCTGCCTGTCATTAGCCCTCTTACCGCCCTCTTTGGTTGAAATGACCAGCCGAGCGGGAAAGAGCAGTGCGGGTTTGAAGCCCAAGTTGTAGAAGCCCGCAAGGACCTCCCGATACCTGACCCGCTGTTCCAGCACCTGCGGAGCGTAGTCCTCGTAGATGGCTATGGGGTTCCCGCGGTATAACGTCCGGTCTTGGTTTGTTGGTAAGCGATCTGTGCGCTCGGTCGATACGGCAAAACTTGTTGCCCCAGAACCTCCATCAGGAACTCGGAGAAGAACCCTGTAGAGTGTTGACCCTCGAGTGACTCCGGTAAGCCGATCACTCGGATATTGTTGCGGCGACTGCGTGATTTAAGGTCTGTAACTTTGGCTTGTAGCTTGGTGTTTGAGTCCTTTAGCGCAGTGCACGTAGCCTGGAGTGATAGCAGCCGTTCATCCACCAGGTTAGCACTGCCTTCGAGGGAAGCAATTTTCTGAAGGTTGGAAAATGAAAGTCTGAACTCTGTAACGAGACACTGCCGGTGCTCCTCAAGCAGACGAGTTAGAGATGCCATGTTCAGATCATTGCGAGCTGCTTCAGATGAGTCTGTGTTAGCCGCATGGTCTTTCTTGCTCGTCTTGGTAGCTTTGGAGGTAATTTTACTGAAATTTGGTCGTTCAAAAAGATGTCTAACCGATCAGCCACAAACTCTGTTCAGAAAAAGTGAGCAGTGGGTTCCTAAAAGGGAACTTTTTTAAAAAAGAGCGCGGGAGCTGAACTATAGCACGTCTACTCTGTGCCATCCGCCATTTTTTCTCCCCAATTACTCTTTTTAATTAATTATTTTTGCTTTGCAATTGCAAACATTGGAAGCACACAGTTTTTTTAAAAAAGAGTCACGTTATTCTAGCTAATTCTACTTTTTAACAATGCAGTCATGTGATTTTTAGGAATTTCTACAGTTTGTTTACGCCACAACCAACAACAAACAAAGTTTCATCACTCGGCTTGAGCCAAATACTTCTAAATACGATAAGACAAAAATGCTTTCGTTTACTGTTCGGGTCAAGGATCCAACAAAATAGCCGGACACAAAAGTTACAGTGGCTGAACAATTTCATTTTACAATTTTAACTGCAAACTGACAGCAACACGAAACAGAGTTTATTGTTGACTGCAGCGGTGGTATGAGCGGAATGTCTTTTTTGGGTAGCCTCGGACAACAGATGTCTTGTACCTTGTACCCTGAACGTACCCTTGTACCCTTCTTGATAATAATACAATAAAATAACAGGTTTTGTGTAAATGTTCTGTGTGGTTTATCATTGTTTATTTTTATAATCAAAAAATGTCATTTATGTTGTTACCATAAACAAATTGTATATACGTTTATTTTTTCATGACAAATGCATTCAAGACTGACAAATAAATCTTTGCAGTAAAAAAAATTCTCATTTTGTTGATTCTAAAATAGACGGTACACACAAAACTCTGAAAAAACAAAGCATTAAAACAGGACTTGAAATAAGTAATCAGTCATTCAATAAAATGTCTTTGGGACACATAAAAGTAAAACTGGTCCACCCTTACTTTGGGTCGACATGAATTCGCTGCACCGGCATGTCTTCCTTGGCGCAAGTCACAAAGTCACACCACTGCAGGCCAGTAATCAGAAGTTGATGCTGCACCTTCCAGTAGTATGAGTGGCTTTCACGGAGAGCAAAAGTGCCGTACTGCATCTGAAGGTATTTACAGTCCACGTAGTTCTTCACATTGGAGCACTTTATCTCAACCAGTCCAAACGGTGGCAGTGAAAATGGATCAAACAGCAAACCATCTGATGAGGCACCAAGTCAAGGAGCATCAGGATGGATGACGAGGTCACAGGGTGTGTAATTAACATTTCTGATCCTGCAGTACTCCATTGCAGCCTCCAACTCCATGTGCTAAAGTCTTTGTATGTGTCTCCAATCTGTAGCAAGGAGATGTCGAGCCCTTGTAGAGTGTACTCCTGTGAATGACAAGCACGTTCTTATGCAGTGACAGGTAAATACTGCAGTCTACTACTCACTGGCATTGTCACCTGCCCGTTACACACTGACATTATTGTATGATGTTTGCAAGTTATTGACTCATACAAACACCCCAATGTTGTAGAGAAACCACTAGCAGGCCGCTGTTGTAACACCTTTTTTTAAATACTTAAAATTCAGTATGGCTCTAAGAAAACTAGTATCAGTCGGATGCTGCTTCTTTATATCGAGGGTTGGGTTTTTAAAACTGTAACATTGCCTGAACAGGTTCTACTGCTAAAG
>CM038728.1:10098560-10123200 GCA_021613375.1 Megaleporinus macrocephalus
AGGTCCTGGTGGTCTATAAATGCTGACTAGGGTGAGTACACTTCTATTAGTGGTCTGATTGGTGATGTTTATGAAAGGAATTTCAAAAGAATGAAAAGTGAGATTGTGTTTCTGACTCATGTCAGATGACTTTTTATGAATGACACATATACCCCCTCCTTTACCGGACAGTCTGGGGCTGTGTACATACTTATAGTCTATGGGAGTGGCTTCATTTAATGCCAAATATTCCTCAGGTTTAATCCATGTTTCTACAAGACATAACACATCAATTTTATGATACGTTATTGTATCATTTACAATGACAGCCTTAGAGTTCAGTGATCTTATATTAAATAAACCAAACCATAATTCAGAAACACTGCAGCAAGACACTGGATCTAATATTCTTATATTAACTAAGTTATTTAAACAAACTGATTTAGATTTTCTAAGTTTGTGTTTAATTCGGGGCAGTGAAACAGTCTCAATATAGTTGTACCTAGGTGACGTCTCAAGGCAGCGAGCAGACGGTCGGTTTAGCCTGTTTGTGTGCTGCCTGGTCTCGGCTTTGGACAGTCAGCAACTACCTACGCTGCTCTGCCGACTAACTAACAGGCTATGGGCTATGCTGCACGATAGCAGAGCGGCACCCTCCCGCGTGGGGTGGACACCGTCCCGCCCTACGAGACCAGACTTCCCCTCAAACTTGGACCAACTGTCTATGAAGCCCACATGTTTTTCTGCACACCACTTGGACATCCAGCAATGTAGCGCCCAAAGCCTGCTGTAAGCTTCAGCACCCTGCCGTCTTGGAATAGGGCCAGAGCATATTACGGCATCGGACATCGTATGGGCTATTTTGATCACCTCTTTAATATTACTCTTAGTGACCTCCGCTAAGAGTAAGAGACTGCCGCATACGGATATCGTTACCACCTACGTGAATCACTATCCTCGAATATCTATTCTTTGCTAACACCCTATGGTTGCTGCTAATGTCCGGCGCCCTGGCTCCTGGTAAGCAGATAACTCTAGCTGCTGGTGCCCCTAAAGGAGTAGCTAATTTCACGTGTCGTAAAATAGAGCTTCCTATAACCAGAGTACCTTTGACAGACTCCTCGGTGGGTGTTTCACCGAGAGGAGAATATCTGTTTGACACGCGAATAGGTGCGTGGTGCACAGGTGGGCTAGCCTTAGCTTTGGCCTCAGCGTTAACTTTAGCGTCAGCTTTAGCTTTAGCTTTGTTACTATACCGCCGAACCGTCACCCATTCGCCCTGCTGCGGGGGCTCTACAGCCGGAGTCGCTGGGACTCTTAACTCTCCCTAAGGCACCCGGGGTAGACAACACTTAACTCTGCTCTATCCCTGATTAAACCCCGAATGCGCACCTCTTAACTGGTTCACCTTCTCCACCCGAGTAGAAATGAGCTGGTACTTCTCACAAACTAACCCACTATTATTATCATTAGTGGTGGAGAGAGGACTAGCACTATACATTACACACTCCACACAAGCAAACGCAGCCATAGTACAAGATAGTGGTACTTACTTTTTTCAGTCGATTTAAAATCTTACCACCAGCTTTTGTTGGAAAGCTAAACTGCAGTCTCCACTCTCTGTGGTATGTAGTCCTGTGAAAATAGTTTGTAAGGGTCTACAGATGGTTAATATACAATAAAACAGATTAATTAAACACAGAAGCTGTGTGTTTCCCGCAAACACTCAGGATGAAACTAGCAGATCACAGAGCCACCGATCACAGGTTCCTCCAATAATAATCTTACAACAATAAGAATTGTTGTTTTCTTCTGTTGTGACTTTCTGTTGATATTGGTTCAAGAATGATACCTATTAATGCTAAAAGCCATGTCTGCAGTTCTGTTAGAAGTGGGGAAAATAACATGATTAGCATACTTAGTATATAATAAGTGTAACCTAATATATCTAAGTGTAACGTAATATAATGTAATTTTAATTACCCATTAGTAATGATTTAGTATAAATTAGTAGTTCCATAAAACATGACTGTAGAACAGAACTATTTCAGTACAATTTAAGTACACATTTTCTTTCACAAGGAGGCTGTGGAAACAAAAACGACAGAAATGGAAACAAAGAAAAGGAAAATAATACATCTCACATTTCCTGTGGTATTGTTTTAAGTATTAATTTAATTATTGCTGATAATAACCTGACTGCAGAATCTGATCTACTAATTTTCAATCAGGAATTGTGGACAGTGTCTATGATGCACAAAAAGCTACTTTAATGCTAATGGCTCCCCCTAGTGGAGAATCTAGCTTACCATGCCATGATTATATCACTAAATGTTACTTTATTTTAAAAACTAAAGTACAAGGTACACTGTAAAGCTGAACATCTTAATAAATGAATTAAGGTACCACAACTTAATAAATAAAGGTCGAGTAACTTAATATGAAAAAATTAACTCAAAAATCAGTTATTGACATAATAATTTAATCATTTGAGTAGGATATGTTAGCATATTTTGAATTAAAGTAATTGTATTAAATAGCTTTTTTTATTATTTAAATTTACAGGTAAATCATAGATTGTTTATAACGATTATTCAAGATTTAGGGTGGCTGTATTGCCTTCCTCTCATCTATAGGCAAACTTGTAACAGATGGGAGAGTTTAACAGGTTTCCTTCATGTATTAGTTACAGTGTTAGCCTAGACAGAATTATGTGATGAAAACGTTATGATGCCTTTGAGGACATGGGTTAGCAGTGTGAATAGTTGGGGTCAGTAAGTCAAGGTTCCAGTTGCAAAGGTAGGTGTTTAGCCTATGTCTATGTCTATGAACAGCTTTTTCACATAATTGTTTTTTTTCTTCTGTTCAGTCAGGACAGTGAGAGGTGAATGGCATTGAACATGTCAACATCTGCAGGCCAATACGTATACTGAAATGGATCCAGTGTTCGGGTACGTTTGGTAGTCATTAAAGAAAAACACAGGGATGTTGGGAGCTGTTCTGAAGCACTCTGGGACAATAGCCTGGCTCAGAGAGATGTTGAAGATTTTGATTACAACATCTGCAAGCTGAGCACAGCAGATCAACAACATCCCCTGAGCACCCAACCAGGTATGTTGTCAGGACCAGTTGCCTTCCGGGGGAATGGAAAGAGTAATCGTAACATCTACCATGAATAGACTAAGTCCACATAAGATAAGATACTGTTTCGTATTTGATACTGGGTCAATACAAATATTATGTGTAAGTGTAGCATATTAATTTAAAGATCAACAAAATACATGGATAAAGGTTTCAATCAGTTTACTTAAGTGTATACTACAATGATTTGAATACTTTAATGGTTTAAGGCAATTGGTTTCCTCCAACCATTTAAGGTGCATCAATGTTTTATAGTGTATTTTAGCAAACTGATTCTTAAAGGTAATAAAAATATAGCATATTTTTATTTGATATGATCTCATGTAATACTTGAGCAGATTTATCAGTTACAGTGAGACAGTTATAGTGAATAAAAAGTACATTTAAGTCATTTGCTATTTTAAAGGTTGTGGTTGGAAAGGTAACAAGAAGACATTCATAATCCACAGGTGCAACAAGTGAGTTAAATACATTTGTCTGGGTAAATACTATGGCTGTGTAATTAAAATAATATAAAACTTTAATCTTGAATTTAATCACATAACCATATTTAGTTCAACAGTAAATTATCATCAAAATCGTCCTTGCTTAGAAACAGAAAGCTAAGCAAAACATTTTTTTAACCTATCTGTGCAGTGAAGCACCCACATAGACACACACACGCTAAGGGGCAGTGAGCACACTGTACACACATAGAGCGGTGGGCAGCCCTATCCACGGCGCCTGGGGAGCAGTTGGGAATAGGCGCCTTGCTCAAGGGCACTTAAGTTGTGTCCTATTGGTTAAGGGCATTGAACTGTTGACTGGATCAGCCACTGCTGTGTGATCTTACGCTAGGGAAGAAAGAATGTGTCTGATTTTATGGCAGTGTTTTAGTTGTGTATTTTTTTTACTTTATGGTTCACATAAAATACAAAAACTGCCGTCAAGTCGGACACATTTATCTTCCCGTAGCGTAAGCTCCCAACAATCGCCAATTTCCATTTTTGTTTCAGACCAAAATCTGTTTCCATGAAGAATACAAATAACAACGTGGGTGATTAAAACTTCACTGCCACACCTAACTTCAAAAACTACAGCCCTCTTGCTCCCCGCAATATTTTAATGCCTTGTGATGTTATGATGGCCAGTGCTGGTAAGCACTGCAAAGAATATTAGCACTGAAGAGCTTTGATCTGCTCATTATTAGAGCAAGATGAAGATGAAAAAATTAATATATGTTGCTATTACTCTGTGTACTGGCATTAACTTCAGATTAAGTGCTGCTGCAACGGTAACACTGAATAATGACAATATCTGATCAAATATTTTTGTAATTTTGAACAAATTGCAATTGTACCACTTGAGCCTGCTAAAGTGAATACAGCCCCCATCTTAGGCTTTGTTCAGACTGCAGGCAAATCAGATTTGTTTCTTGGATCTTCTCAAATATTTTGGATCTTTGGATTTGAGTGGCCAGTACATCCGGACTAAGATGCACTGGCCACTCAAATCCAAAGATCCAAAATATTTGAGAAGATCCAAGAAACAAATCTGAGCAAAAAAAATAATTTAATTAAAAGATTCAAGCATTGAGGTTTATATTACCTCTTTGCCCCCTTGTGATTCTACAGCAGAATTCAATTTAGGTAAAAACGAATAATTCTCCTTTGTACTAAAATATTGCTTTGCAGTATAATAAAGATTCATATCATAATAATTTATTTTTTATTTAACCATGACGACTATGATCTCACTTAGCCAGTAGCTAATGTAATGGCAAACACTTAGTAGGATTTTTAATGCGCCCTTAACTCCAGCAGTTGAACCTCAGACTGGTTTGAATGGATGGTGCCTTGGTGGCATATTCACAAAGCTAAAACTAATGCTAAAGCTATCCCACATGAGACACCCATTGAGACACTTGTTAAAATCTGCCTGGAAGAATAGTCTCATAGACTATAGATGAACACTGTAGCTATCTCCTCTCTGATGAAAATAAGATTACTGTGTACTGTTTCACTGTTTAAATTAACCAAGAACATAGCAATCACCAAATCTCCGATACCATCAATAATAAAAAATTAAAATGCACAATTAATAGCTACAAGACCCTCCCCTGGAAACCAAATCCATATCCAAGTTGGAATTATTTACCTTCAACAGACTGGCTGGTTTAAATGAAATCAATCCTCCTCAATACTATCCACTTTTGTACTAGATCCAATTTGTACAAGTTTATTTAAATTACTTTTGCCAGAAATAATTAAGTCTATTCTGTAACAGATTCTACTCTTATCCTTGGCTGTATTCCAAATTCTACCCAAAGATCTTGACAAAGATCACGAAGAAACCTGTGGCACCTTTGGCATCTTCCAGCAAGACTATGCGACATGTCACATGGCTGGGAATGTCTGACATGAGCTGACCAAGTTTTTCAAGTATTACCCTGGCCTGGTAATTCCCCATTTAAGCAGCTGTGAGATTGCTCCAGATACCTCTGACAACCTAGTAACTCAAGTAACTCAAGTAAGATGTGATCCAGGAAAGTGCTATATCCTTTTATTCCTAGTAGGAACTAGGAATAAAAGGAAATAGCTCTTTCCTGGATTACATTTTACTCGAGGTACTTGCCTTGTGGCATTATTAGAATACATGGCATGCATTTCCACACTTAGGCCACACAATTGTATATTTCAATCAAACCAGATAAATTTTTCAATTTCAACTAAATAAGATCAGGGGCGATTGTAGGCTTAGAGGTTTAGGGATGCTGAGCACCAAAATGAGAACAGTGCATTAAAAAAAAAATTTAAAGTCATTTTGGACGATCAATCCGAAATCAGTGTTGGGGCAACACTGTGACTGGAAAGACACCAACAAATCGAAAACGGTCCAGTTAGAGGAGAGTTCCGTGCTGTCATCATTTCTAGCGTGTGTTGTGATTCGGTGGCATATCCTGTTTACTGAAGTTCCCTATTAACAGCATCTTATATCATCAGCACCGGAAAGACCAACACATCACACATACTGTTCAATATATTTCAGTACATTTAAAGTTTAAATGTTGAACTGAAATGCTGAACTTAATAAATGCTTTTTTCATCACTGTAAGTAAAAACAAGGGCTACATTTAAAATGCTTCTGAAAATAAGTGCATCATAAAGTGCTTATTTATAATAAAAAGGGGAAATAAAATGTTTAGTCTTGTTAACTGAATTTTGACATCTTAACAGATTATCTCCTTCCTATATTCCTCCACACTTTCTCTTGTTTAGTGAGAGAAGTGAGCTTTTGGTTGTCCACCTAGGACTTTAAATCTGGGCTGGGGGGGTGCTAGTGATCGAGCGATGGTGTAGGTTGCATTTTGCAGAGTTCTCCAGAACTTTTGGTCATTTAAGGGCGTAATTCAGATTAGAAGTCTCTTCACTTAAAATCCAACTTGCATACCTAATGAAAGGAAGGGCAAATCATGGCCAGCAAGACCACTAAAGGGCCGGCCGTGGCCATTTCTTCAACTGGGCCTGCTAAAGCTAACGTGCCATCACCCCCAAGCGTCTCGGGTGATTCTGATAACCCTGCTCAAACACCCGGGACGGCGGTAAGCCCTTCCCAAATCATGGCCTTCAAAGATGAATTAATGGCAGCGTTGCGAGTGGATTTTGTGAGCATTTTCAAGGATGAGATTTGAGTGGTGTTTGAAAGCGAAATATCTGCTATTTAATAGCAGGTGCAAGCTGCCAAAACGAAAACTTTAAGACTAATATAAGAAAGGATGTAGCAGCGATAGAAAACAACATGGAGCAGATGGAAAGGGGGCTTTCTGGATGTTCAGATGACGTTGTGGCATGACAGCGCACTGTACAACAACTTTCAAACCAGGTGGCGGCCTTAGAGGACAAATGTGAGGATCTGGAAGGAAGGTCCAGACGTAATAACATTCAGATAATAGGGGTACCAGAGGGCGTAGCCAGCTGCAGCATATCGGCAGTCTCTGCACTCTTAAAGGACGCCTTTCAGCTAGAAAAGGCCCCTCTACTGGATAGAGCACACCGCATCTCACAGCCACCCCCGAAGCAAGGAGCACTTTCTAGAGCCATAGTGGTCCGTCTTCATTATTTTTATGACTGCTCTAACATCTTGTGACTTGCCAGAGAAAAGAAACGTGTGGCTCTGAACAACTTGACCAGCTCAGTGTATCCAGACTATACAGTGAAAGTCGTCCGGGCGCAAGCAGCCTTCAATGACATCAGACAGCAGTTGTGTGGCATCGAGGGATTTTGTTTTGGCATTCTTCATCTGGCAAAGCTTTGCATCACTTACAGTCTGTATAGATCACTCTACAATTCTCGTAATTCTCGCTTTATGAGATATTACTGTAATCTATACAGATCTAAGTAATTGAAGGATGAACACCTAATTAATATTTTTTTCAAGGTATAGAGATTCCTTGCATAAATCCTTTAACAAAGGCAGAGCTGGAGTCTCCATTTACAATTAGAGAAATCGAGGAAGCCATTAGAAGTATGCAAGGGGGGAAATCCCCTGGCCCAGATGGGTACCCAGCAGAATTCTTAAAGAAATTCTCCAATCAGCTGGCCCCTCTTTTAACTGCTGTGTATAATGACTCTCTATCCCTTGGTTTAATGCCTGAAACAATGTAACAAGCTACTATATCACTTATTCACAAAAAAGGCAAAAAAACAAAAAAAAGGAATGTGACTCTTATCGTCCTACTTACCTTCTTAATGTAGATAATAAAATATTTGCAAAAATGATTGCCCGTCACCTTAAAACTGTTCTCCGAACAATAATTTCACCAGATCAGACAGGTTTCATAAAAAAAATCAATATTTCACCTTCAACATTAGGCGATTGTATAATATAATTGTATCCTTCAGTCATGGCCTGAAGTATAGGGATCCGGTCTTGTGACCGGAAGGTCGCCGGTTCAATCCCCGGGATCCCCAGGCCACGACTGAGGTGCCCTTGAGCAAGGCACCTAACCCCTACTGCTCCCTGGGTGCCACCGCTCTGGGCACGTGTGCTCCCTGCCCCCTTGTGTATGTATATGCGGGTGTTTCACTGCACGGATGGGTTAAATGTGGAGGTCAAATTCCGCTGTGTGCAAAATCACATGTGGCTAATTTGAGTGTCTAAATTTTAGAAAAAAAATTCTAATTTATAGTCCCTCTCCACTTGACAAACCAGAAGTGGTCATATCTCTAGATGCAGAGAAGGCTTTTGATTGGGTGGAGTGGGATTTTTACATACTAATAAAGACATTAAGGGGATTGTCAGGGCAGAAGGGGAACACAAAGTCTCATTGTATGCAGATAACATGATACTTTATTTGTTTGATGCTTCCATATCTCTTCCTGTAGTGCTTAATCTCCTATCTCAGGGTATAAAGTAAACACACAAAAAAGTGAGTTGATGCCCATAAACTTAGCAACCCCGCCTTCGCCTGATGATGCTGGGATTGGCTCCAGCCCCCGTAACCCCCTACCAGCGGGATAAAGCGGAAGATAATGGATGGATGGATATGAGATACGTGGCTGCTTTTAATTAGCGCCATGGTTTCAGAACATATGAAACATGTTGGTTTAGAGTTGCCTGTGAGAAGTATAAACATGTCTCTGTCCATTCCTGGATGAAAAGTCTTTTTTTGCCATCGACTTCTCTTTTTTTAGAGCACACCGTCTGAGCACACCGTCTGACTGTCAACATTAAATCCTTCTCAATAGTTTATCAGTTTGGGTCCACATCGGGCAACGTCTGGGTCTGGACCCGGACTGTGCTCTGCCTATTAGTGACCTCTGCTCTATGGTTTTAACATTTCCAGCTTGTAAGAGACGAATTAATGTTAAAAGAAAAAAACATTTTTTTCTACTATAATCTTTAGGGGTGCTGGGGCTCACTTTAGGGTTGCTTAATCACTATAAAAGACATGAAAGACTGGATGCATAGTAACTTTCTCCAACTGAAGGTAAATACAAAAGAAGTTCTCCTTTATGGTCCAAATGCTGCTAGAAAGAAAAGCAGGATTATATTCTGAGGACATGTGCTAAAGGCAGGGAATTGTTGTCAAGGATGTATGGTTGTCCATTCTGACATTTTGTGGTCTGTTGGTGAGAATGTTACTGAGGTTACTAAGTTTGTCTTCTAGTTTATGGGGAATTATAGTACTTAAAGAATTATATGTATAAGTATGTATTCAAAGTACTTATTTAGGTGGAATAAAACTAGTTAATTGTTACCACATAAGTATTTTTTAGGTTACCAATGAAACACGAATTACACTGGCATAACCAGAAATCTCTTGTAAAAAGTTTTTTTTTTTTTTTTTTTTTTTTTTTTAAATTGGCCTGTGAATGACATGCTATACTTTGTTATTCAAACATGACATATTACTACAGAATAAAAAAAGAAGAAATATTTAATTTCTGTAATAAACATAAACAAAGACATAAAGCCATAGAGGTGACTTTCAATGAAGCTTAGTGACACAAATCAACTGCAGACATGGAAATAATGCATCCATCACTATGGATGGGATATCAGAGGAACAAGGAATCTGATCTTTTATCCATAAGGTTCTCCATTAATCTTCACCATGATTTGTTTGTATTACTTCAAAAGTGTACCTTAGCATGGAGAAGGTATGTCACAAATCAAACAGGTCTTCTATTATCACCTGTTCCTTTATTGTGACAATGTCAACAGGAAGCATGAATTCATCTTCATCTTGTGCCACAATCGAAATTAAGATCTGAAGAGGACATTCAAACATTCTACATAATTAAAAGGTTAAAATGTAAACAAATACAATTAGAGTGGTTTGGTGTGAATCACTCTATTCTAGAAAAACTTACCAGTTCGTTCAGTGTTGGTGATGAGAACCAGACGTATGAAGAAACCTTCCTCGTACAAGTTATTACATGAAAAGTCTGATGTCTGTGTAATTGTTTTATAATTGTCACATAAATTGTATTTTACACTTCTTATTTAATTCATTTATGGTGGAGTGATACAAGTAAGGCAAAAAGAGGGCAACAATAAGAATACTCACACAAGTTTCAGACTTTGCATCGAATCCCTGAGCTTTATAATGTTCCCTCACTTCTGTTTGAGCTTTGGAAGATGGTGATTCAGAATTTCAAAGGACATCAAGTATATGGTAATAATCCTTGTGAACTCCACGACAATCTGTAAATTGGATTTTTGTCCAGCTGCTTTTCTTGGATTTCAACATTATGAAAATAGTTTATGAAAATAGTTTCAACAAAAACTATTCTATCTTTCTAGAAAAGATAGAAATATAGAAAAGAGAAAAGAGCTTCATTTTCAAGTCAAGTCAAGTGGGTTTTATTGTCATTTCAACTACATGCAGAGTACACAGTGAAACGAAACAACGTTCCTCCAGGACCATGGTGCAACATAGACAGTGCATACAAGACACAAGTGCAACACAAACAAACAAGTGCGGACAGACAACACAACACAGTACAGACAGAGAATAATAAATAATTGCCGGTAGTGTGCAAATTGTGCATTATGTAATAAACAGAGTCCAGTGAGGTAGTAAAGTTATTAGTGCAATGCTTTGTGCAAAGATGCTTCCCCTTTTTTATCTGGGGTAAATGGTTGGAGAGAGAGAGCGAGAGAGAGAGTGTACATGTACCAGAAGATATCAGTTCAGATGTTGAGTTGTGTTGAGAAGTCTGATGGCTTGGGGGAAGAAGCTGTTGCAGTCTGGTCGTGTTGGACCGGATGCTGCGGTACCTTCTTCCTGATGGCAGGAGGGAGAACAGTCTGTGTGAAGGGTGGGTGGGGTCATCCACAATGCTGGTTGCTTTGCGGATGCAGCGGGTGGAGTAAATGTCCAAGACGGAGGGGAGAGAGACTCCGATGATCCTCTCAGCTGTCCTCACAATGCGTTGGAGGGACTTGCGGTCAGAGGCTGTGCAGGTCCCAAACCAGGCAGTGATGCAGCTGCTTAGGATGCTCCCTATGGTTCCCCTATAGAAGAGGGTGAGGATGGGTGAAGGGAGACGGGCCTTTCTCAGCTTCCGGAGGAAGTAGAGACGCTGCTGGGCTTTTTTGGCTTTAGAGCTGGTGTTCAGGGACCAGGTGAGGTTCTCCGCTAGGTGGACACCAAGGAACTTGGTGCTCTTAACAAAGGAGCCGTTGATGTTAAGCGGAGAGTGGTCCGGTCTTGATTTCCTGAAGTCAACAACCATTTCCTTGGTTGTCATATAATGATTGTATCAGGTGGAAAGAAAATGGTTCATTTTGAAACTCTTTAACAGGGTTTGCATACTATAAATTTTTAAAAGCAAAGAAATACAGACTGATGTTATAGGCCCTTAAACCACATAGACCATAAGTCACTAATAGGCAGACCGGGTCCGGACCCAGACGTCATCAAATGCGGACCCAAACCGATAAACCATTGAGAACGACTTCATTTTGACAGTGCTAGTTTTAAGTGGCGGGATTTTTTTTGCCTTTATGGTATACAGCAGGTAATTAGAGTTCAGTAAGGTCCAGTTAGAGGAGATTTCCTTAGACCATGGTCTGGACGGTCGTCATTCCTAACTTGTGTTATGATTCAGTGCCATATCCTGTATATTTAAGTTACCTACTATCAGCATCTTACACCATCACAAACATTACATATACCGTTCAGTATATTTCAATGTATTTACTGTTTAAATGTGCACAGATCTGATTGGCTAAGGAGCACCTTCAGTGATCTTACAGCGCATGCGATTGGACTCTGAGTTCACTGCGCCGTAAGCCTGTTTTTCACTTTTTCTATAAATAAGCACTTTAAGATGCACATTTAGTTCAGCATAAAACAATAAATATTGTTGAAATATACTGAATAGTATTTCTTATTTGTTTGTCTTTAAGTTGCTGACATAAAATGCTGATAGAACTACTAGCCTACTTCAGTATACAGGATATAGCACTGAATCATAACACAAATTAGAATTCATGAGTCTTTCTTTTGTGAAATACATTAATAGTATTGTTTATGTTTGCCTACACTGCAATTCAGAGTTAGCATTTTGCTATATTTAGGCAATAACATGAAACAGACTTGATTTTACACTTTAGAATTACAACTATTAAACTAACACTAAAGTTTAACATTACCTAGCAAACACATAACACTTATACAATGCTGTATACTTTCTTACATCGCTGTCAAAAGGTGGTGCTTTTTATATTGTCTGAACAAGGTTATCACAATGTTGTCACAATGCAACTACTAAATAACGTTTAATGGCATTATTTCTACCTGTTGGCAACTTCACCAAATTTCATTAAGTTGCATGCAATGGAACGTATGATTCTAGGATATTGTGACAGTTTACTGACAATGTTGGCATTACATTATCACAACACTGTCAGATAACATTTTCCCAACTTTCAGGGGAATTACATTTCAATGTTGTGAAAACATTGTTGGCACAAAAACAGTATGTTGTCACAGTTTTGTCACAACGTCACTGCATTTGCAGGGTAATTTGCATAAAATAAATGTAGCATAAAGAAAGAAGTCTCTGTAAGAGACAGAAACAGTAATTCTGTGGGAATGACTGTAACTAATACAATTACTATTTAGTCACTTACACACAGCGCAACCTACTGAGCCATGCTGACCAAAAGGATCTAGAATATAGTGTTTGTATCTTTATAACTTTTTTATGGCGTGAAAAGGTCCCAAGGGTCAAACTTAGTACTTCGCAGAATCTACTATATGGCCTTGCAATTCCGAGTGCTGTGGATGTGGATTTTTGCAAAGGGAAATGATGTAAGATGGATCTCAATAGAACAGCAAGAATTAAAATCCACATCATTAGCAATTATCTCTTTTCTGGGCTCAAAAAAGGAACTTTCTACAATCACACCAAACACAATGATTTTGGCTACTTTTGATGCATGGCAGCAGTTACAATTTGTTTTGGGCTTAGATATATAGCTGTTGGTTATATATCTCCTTTTCAAAAGAAAAAGAATAAAGAAAATGTACTGTGTTTACTAATTGTTAACCTTTTTAAGATTTTATATTCTTAATAAATATATCTATAGAAAAAGAATGCAGGCCAAAAAAAGGTTATGTACATCGGTTAACATTAAAGTACACTGTCATAAGTGGTACAAAATACAGCAAATGAAAAAATGTTAAGGCTGCACAGTTGCAAGCTAGGTTTAGTTTTATATAGCTACAGTCTGATGTTAGCTGTCTAAGCATAACTGGGCAGGACTGAGCATAACTGTGCCATAGTCTTGATGATTTGCAATGTTTTCAAATGCCAGATTTTTTTTTCAAATTTCAGTAAATATAATAAGCATATTTAAGCATTCACACGGGATAGCACTTCATATAAGGTTTTATGTGGTTTTAGTATCATCAGAGAATGCATTTTATTTTGTTTTGTTTATTACTCAAATACAGCAAATATACATAAATATGTACTCATGCCATAATGACAGTAAATCTGCTCAAAAGCTTTGGAAGTACAGTAAAAAGGTAGATTTGTTATGTCATACAGAGCTTCTTCTATATGGTTATTGTATATTTATATCATGATTGTGGCAGATAAAAAAATTATAATTATGGTTCATTGCAGGTTTTGTGAGATTAGCGACTGGGCACAACCAGGTATGCTTTTTAAGGTATGAGTTAATTGGGTCGCCGGGTGCTGGAGCCTATCCCAGCACTCACTGGGCAAAAGTTAGAAAACACCCTGGACAGGTCACCGGTTTGTTTGCCTGCACTGTTAAAAAAACAAACAAACAAAAAAAAAAAAACATAAAAAGAACGGTCAAATGACTGGCAGCAACGACTGCCAAACAAAAACCATAATTTAAAAAAAGTTTAAAAAATTGACAGAAAATTCCATTAAAGATTTGGCAGACAAAAAACGTTATTTTACAGATTTTCTATCAAATACCTTAAGGAAAGTGACAGCACTAAAAGTTCTGCAGATAACCACCGCTATTTTACAGATTTTTCCTGCATTATTACGATAAAACATCTTCAATACAGTGACGACACTAAAAGTTCTGCAGATAAACGCTGTTATTTTACAGATTTTTTCTGCATTATTACAATAAAACATCTTCAATAAAGTGACAACACTAAAAGTTCTGCAAATAAAAACCTTTATATTACAGATGTTTCCTGTATCATTACAATCGCACACCATAAATAAAGTGACAATTCTAACAGTTCTGCAGAGAAACACTTAATGTACAGTAACACCTAGAAAACACTAACAAATTTTATTTTCATAAAAATGACTCCTTCACATTTATTCTCTGAGGAACAAGCTTGTAACTTGTTCATAGCTTTAATGTGTTGCACCAACTGATTAAGCATAATACTTGAGCTAAACACTAACACTTATCATATTAGTAACCTTGAATGTATTTAATTTTGGCCTATTCCAATACAATTTTTCAATTTTCCAATACAATTTATAAAAGTTCACCTTATTGATATGCATAAACACAAAAAAGAAAATTTGTGGATCAACAGTAACAATCAAGCAGTTAAAATTTTAAGTTTAAGTAATTCTAATCATGTAAAATAAGAAATGCAAATTGGTCCTAATGTCCATAGTTGAGGGTTATATATATATTGTTTTGGTAAACGTTTCACCTGAGCTCCATGTCGGATAATCCAAATTCATGAAGATCAAAGAGGATAAATTAGCCCAAAAAACATGGTGAATGCAAAAGTTACACTTGCAAGACTGTTGAGCACCTTATTGTCCTCCATCACAACGTGGCTCAGTGTCGTTCTCGCTTCCACCTCCTTGAATGGTTCAAATCCTCTGACTGTGCACTCAGTGTCCTTCTCCACAACACCAATTCCAGAGGCCTGAACACAAATATAAATACTAATGTGAAGTGAAACTAAAACACGCAAGTTCAAACGTTGCAGTCAGAATATGATGTTAGCTTATTTACTGAAGTAATTGCCATAATTATGAGAAGTCTTGAGTTTTGGTTTGATTCTGAATTTCCGCAGTTAGAAACAAATTACTGATCTTGGAATAGCATCTCAAAATTCAGTCTTTGAAGAAAACTGATGTCTAGAGGCATAAATGTATAGTTTAACAAATCTCTATATGTTTTCAAAGGGACACTGATGAGGTGAATATTCAATTTTACTTAATAAGGCAGAATGTAATTAAATTGTAAGCCAACTTATTACACATTTATTATAATATTGGGTCTCTTATAGTTAAAGAAAAATTATACAGCATTTTACTTTAAAATAATTTTGACCAGTCAATGGAGCAAGAATAGGGAGATTGACATCTCTGTCGTTACTCTACATGGCTCTTTTGCTTTGAGTGACAGTTATGTATCTCCCAGTTTATCCAGAAACGCCTGCCCTTTAGGGGCGGCTCAAACCACAATTTCTACTTCCACTGTAGAGAACATCAGGAGCGAGAAATGCCAATTCTCCATAATACTGCTTTAAACAAGCTGCTATGTACACAAAACCTTACAATAACCCCAACAATGATGTTGAATGCATATATACTAACTGTGCCTGTGCTTGCAAGATGTTTTTTCCTTCTTCCTTTCACTCCTCTTTTACTGAAGATCATCACTTTAACTCAAAAGTGGTCCAGCTTCAAGAAGAACTTTCGTGGCGAGGTCTGGTAATGATTCGCATTAACTCTGCATTCACCTGAAAGATTTTGGGGAAAAATATGGTAATTTTGTATTATTACCGTAAATCCTTATGCAAAACAAACAAACTAAAATGAAAGCAAGCATTGGTTTACTTACTTTATTTGATTAGAACAGTGGAGAAGTCTTAAACTCCCCAACTGTGGGTCTCAGCTCTACAACCTCGACAACTGTGTGAGAAGTATCTATCCATTTTCAGTTTTTGCTGTGGATAATAAAGCAAAAAGAAAATTGAGTCAGTTGTTAGTTATAATATATTATTTTTAATATTTATTTTAACTGCCATGAGTCTGCTTAAAAAGTTGCAACAATAAATACCTGCTAGGCATTGACACATCAAGTTTTTCTGCTGCTACATTATTAATCATAAAAACAGCATAATGTAGAGCATTAGGACATACAACAGTTAACAAATGACAAATAACGAAAATCTGATTATGTAGAGATTATGTAAATTATTACTTACCAATACTAGGAGATTACTGCACCCAGCTTGATTATCTTGTAACGCTAAAAGAGAAAATACCAATAAATCAATTAATATGGAAACCACATTACTATTTTGCATGCACAGCCTTATTTACTGCAGTTTATTTTTATTTGCGGTGATAAGTAACAAACCCATCATACTGAACCGACCTGCAGGAATCAATAGAATCGACTAGAGATGGACAGATCGACCGGCCATGTATCTGTGACCGGTGATCGGCCGATCTCGAGAGCCGATCGATGGCGGTAAACAAATGAGCCTAATTTCTGTATTTACAGCTAGCGTTTCATCCAGGGAGAGAGGAGCCCTGCGTGAACCCCCCTCCGGCCAGCTTCCTGCAATTCCTATCTGAACCACTAGGTGGAAATACATACCGTTTAATTTTCGTCAGACTGACTAAAGCAGCGGCTTCGCGAGAAAAGTTTAAGCGCTCAACGCATGTCCGGAAAGAAAACATTGTCCGTCTGCCAGTTTGTTACCGTATGTGAGTCAGACTCATCCAGGGCAATTTGTAACATCTGTAAAATTAGTAAAATCAGCGTCTCTGACGGGGGGACCAAGACAAGGACATTTAACACTACGAATCTGATATGGGACTTCAGAATACACCAGGCGGCTGAATACAGTGAGTATCAGCAAACAGCAGAGCTAGCACGTGCAGCTAGCAACCCAGAACACCGTGCAGACCAGATCTGACCGATACGAACAGTACAGCTGCAGAAACAGCCAGAGAGCTAAAGGAATCACAGCCAAAGTGATTAAGTTAATAACGCTAGACAAGTTATCCTTCTCGGCTGTAGAAGACGTTCTGTGGCATTCTTGCGCTTAATATTCCACCTGGATCCTCGCTCTGCTGTTCCTAGTAGAAATACTTTTCAGATGTCGCTCTTCCGGAGCTGTATCAAGTGGTTAACGCCACATAGACCAACTTCTAATTTAGTTTAAAAAAATGTTATGCTGTTTCACATGAGCTTGTTAAAAATGATAATAAACCAGTTTCCACCATGTTTCATGACTTGCTTGTGCTAATAATATGTAGCCCTGACGTGTCTAGTAGCCCCGCCCTCTATCGGTATCGGCCGATCGCGCTGAAAGGTGATCGGCGATCGGAATTGGCCTCAAAAGCGTTCATCGGTCCATCTCTAGAATCGACTCATCGGCTTTATTTTAACCAAGACAGCCCCAAAGCAGGAGATTATGGACTTAACAGAGATTATAGTGATATGACTAAAATGTATCTTATTTCAAGCAGAGGGGTGAGGAGACAGATACACTGGGAAAACAACTGTTACTATAGTTATAAGTTTTTAAAAAGGAACATTATTTTATATTTTTGTTCAGTTCTTTGAAAAATGTTCAATGTAAATCTTTTGTTAAAAGACTGGTGAAAGCCGCGTATTCATCTTCTTCTTATTTGACCTACCTTAGTGATGAGCCAGCGCTGGAATGTAACTACAGCGCTATTTAGGGTGGAAAGAAAATCTAAATAAGAAGCTGGCAAAAGTAGCAAATCTCACTCTGGCAATTCGTCCCTCGTGCCGATTACAGTTAAAAACACGGAGTCAACAGAATCGCAGAGTCGACTCCCAGCGTTTAGTCATTGGCCAAGACTCGACCTCAAATTCCAGACGTGCTGGATTCGAAGAGCTGACTCTTTTAAAATCGACTCTTAATCACTAGTCGACGTTACTGGCCGAGTCCGTTATTCTTTTAATAGTCTTCATTCTAGCGCTTTCACTGTGATGAAAAGAGGAGACGGACTGGCTACAGTTGATTAGATGCTGTTATAATTCTAACACCAATGAAGAAAAACAAATGTATTGTGCTCTAATACCAAAAGCCAAAATGGCCCTTTTGCAGATACCCATCATAAACTACTGAGTTTTATAGGGCGTCTCAGATAAAGGCTGACGAAGTTAGCTAGCTATGTAGCTAAGGCAGAGCTAGCGCTAGCTAAGGCTGACTATCTTCGCTTTAGTGGGGCAGCACACAAAACAGCAATAACTGGAACATGAAGATGTGGCTTCATAGCAAGAAACAGTCTATAAAACCCCATAGGTCATAAAGAATATCCACAAAGAACCAGTTTGGCTTTTTTATTTTTACCAGTGGTGCTAAAATATAGCTAAAATAGCTATATTAATGTTAACTAGCATTTGAGTTCAGTGAAACCAAACGTAGTGTTTCTTCATTGGAGTAAGAATTTTAATCTTATAAACTGCGGCCGTTTCTCATTAGAAGAAACTGAGTCGTTTTTAACTCAATAAAAAGGAACACATAAACTGCAGCTGGTAGAGAGATGAGACTTTTCTCAGCGGCTCAGTAGAGACTCGGTTTAGACACTTTTAAACATACAGTGACAGTGACTTAGACTGGCTACATACATTAAAACATTCTCTTACCTGATATTGTCAGTACATGTGCAGGATATAAATCCACTGAACCTTCTCTGTGTCCAGACTCCAGAGTTCAGTAGGCGGTTGTAAAATAATCCCGGTGAACGTTATTCACTAGTACACAGAGCGGCTCCCGCAGCAGTAGCGCGGAGCACTGAAACAGACGCCTTTTTAAACTTAACCGATGAGGCGCGAAAAGCTGCCATTGGCCCGTTTCCCAGATGATAGACAGGTTGCTCAAAGCAACGCGTAGAGACAGCCAATAGTAACTGTTTTTGCGTGGTGACGTAGAAATTATAAGGAAAACTGATTTTAAAAAGTGTAAATTTATTATATATATATATATATATATATATATATATATATATATATATATATATATATATATATATATATATATATATATAAAACCGGGATTATCATGTTGTTTTCCAGATTTTCAGATAGTGTTTTAGATTCCATAAATATTAGTACCCTGACAGGATCTAGCATCGAGCGAGTCAGCAAATATAAATACCTCGGCATCTGGCTGGATGAAAAACTCTCCTTTAAATCCCATATTAGCAAACTCGCCATTAAGTGCAGACAGAAGCTCGGATTCCTTTATCGGAATAAATCCTGTCTACCCACGTACGCTAGGAAAGGAATAGTGTAGGCAACCATACTTGCAGTCCTGGACTACGGCGATGCAATCTATAATAAAGCGTCCGCCAGTGCCCTCAGACCGCTAGATTCAATCTATCACTCTGCTCTGAGATTTATAACTGGAGACCCTTACAGTACTCACCACTGCAGACTCTATGATAAAGTTGGTTGGTCCTCACTAGCTGCACGAAGATAATCTCATTGGCTTATTTTTATCTATAAATCACTCTCTGGCCATTTGCCAGCTTACATCTCTTCTCTGATATCAATAAATAACAATAATTATCAGACTCGCTCTAGTGGCTGGATCACCTGTCAGGTACCGAGAGTTTTTAGTGAACTGGGAAAATCTGCTTTTAGCTACAGTGCACCAGCGAGCTGGAACTCTCTCCAGGAAACTCTGAAGATCAGCTCGCTGGGATCACTGAACCATTTTAAACTTTTAGTTTCTAGTCACCATCAGAAAGCCTGTGATTGTTTTAAATGAATAAATCTACTAGGATTTTATTTTTATCTTATTATTATTTTTTTTATTATTTATTTATTTATTTTTATTTTTTTATGTTTGCTTTATTTTACTTTCATTTTAGTTATTTTTTATTATTATTATCTTTTTAATTTTTATTATTTATTATTTGTATTATTTTATTATTATAATTATCAATTTTTTATCGTGATTGTTTTATTGAGTATTTTTTATTAGCATTGCAACTTTTTATTATCTTGGTGTATGTAATATGTTTATTTTATATTCTTTTATATTCTTTTATAATAATTTTCTAACATTTTTTACATTGTATTTTTAGTGCATCTATATTAAATGTTTATTTAAAATGGGTATTTTATTTATTATTTTTGCTTATTTTGTTTTCAATCCCTTTAACTGTATATGCTTGGCTGCATTGAAAATGAGGGTCATCCCTCAATGTATTTCCGAGAATAAATAAAGGTTGATTGATTGATTGATATATATATATATATATATATATATATATATATATATATATATATATATATATATATATATAAAGTGTGTGTACGCTTATATGTATTATAAGAGATTTTATTGGAAACATATATATATGATGTTTCCATTGCAATGAAAGAAATAAAATGTCTTATAATACATATAAGCTTACACACACTTTGTGTGGCCCACAAAATTACCCATACATTTCTTTGGTCTTTCCCATAGAAACACTCTTATGCCACATTTATATTTAACTGTATGAAGTCAGCCCATTACAAAGCCACTTCCCTCTCTTCTTGTTTTACTGTTCTGGTTATCTCTGGGCCAGCCAGGTCCAAAGAGTTGACTTCAGTAGTTGACCATCCGTCTCTGATACAAGTATTTTGACATTTTCAATTTAAATTACTGTCTGACCAACAAGGTCAATTCAACAACAGTTGTGCTGTTTCGTAAACACATGCATCATCATTTGTTTCAACACTGTAGAAATGCAGTATGTTAAATGACAGATGTATCTGCATGTGAGCAGAGTGAAGGTTCAGTGATTAGTAATGCTCACAGGAATAAGAACAAAGTACATTCAAGTACTTTCAAATATTTTTCTCCATGTGCTGCTTTTTCTAGTTTCATCTCAGTGAGATATTTTTGTCTTATACACTTTTCCCCTAGGTCTCCAATATTACGTGCACTACCAAAGTTTTTACACACCTAATTTAATAAGTAGTCCACTGGCAGTGCTGGATGACCTAGACAATGCTACTTTTCTTGTTTTGCCATCTAAGCAATGACTTTCTTACTGTCACTCCACCTGTCAAACCTTCAGCTTCAAGTCTTCTCTTCATAGTTGAAGCTGAGACTTGTTGCAATGTTAACCTAAGATACATGGGGTTGTCACGTGAGATGTTTTGTACACAGGATTTTGACTCTTAGAAACTTCTACAGTTTCCAAGAATACTTTCTCTGGGTTTTTCTGTAATTTTCCTAAAGAAAACATCTGCACTGTTTAGAGTTATAATGCTTTGACTTTGTTTCTTTTTCTAGACATTATGATAGCAGTTTGAACCTGCAGTGTTATACTGCAGTGGAGTACAGTAATAGAGTCTTTTTCCTACAGTGCTTTTATACAAATAATGAGATTGTAAATTGTAAGAAGTTTACATCAGTTTTCAAATACTTTATAATATACTTTTAGGTGGAGATTCTTTTGTTTAGCTGGAACAATGACTTGTTCCCCAAAAAAGGTCCTTTTACAATTAGTCAGTTTTTGCTTCATTTTTTACTCTCGAAGGAAAAAGGAACTGGCAGTTTGCTGCCTATCTTTGTAGAAGTGGATTTCATAGCATTTATGATTATTTACTAAACTTGAGCTGCTTAAATGGCTATAAAAATGGAACAAATGGAGGTGTTCTAAAACTTTTGACTGGTAGTGTACGGTCTAAATGATAACACCACACATTGTTAAATTGTTTTAGTGTACTTTAATCATTTCATAATATCCTAGTGATTTAACTCATGTAATTTGAGTAAAGTACTAGTTTTCTATGAAAGAGTTCTAACTAAAACTAAACCCATTTGAGTTAACTGCACTCGACGTTTTGAGTCCTGCGCTGCACATGCGCAGAGGAGCTGGGTGGGAGAACATTCCAGACAGTGCACTACACGTCGTGAGCAGAGGAGCGTCTGAGTCTTTAGGTAAGTTTTTCTAACTTTATTTACATTTGTCAGTCATGGTTTTATTATTTGGAACTGCATCTTTGCCGGTCATATTATCAGTTTATGACGGTAACTGTTGGTAATTAACTTAAAGGTTCATGATTCGCTAATTCTAACACCAATTTATGTTAGCTAGCTGATATGCTACAGAAAACAGCGCATACATTTATGATTTAACTTCTTCCCAGATGCGTTAACCTATTTTATATTAAACTAACCTGCAGTCGTAATTTTATGTGCTTGTTTTTATTTAAGTAATGTTAGGACTGTTAGTGCCCACGTAATACGCTGTTTGTGAGCACGTACTGTCAGAGACCGGTTATTAAGGTAGATCTGAAGAAAGGGGTTGGCGCCAGAACGTAACTGTTGCACAATTAATCGTGGAACGGGAAATTTGAATAAGAAGCTAACTTCAGAAAAAAAGCGATTGACCTTTCCAGCAAACTGATAGCGGGTCTCAGTTTTACAGTAACTCATACTGTCGTGTAGTGTTGGATAGTCGAGCTATAGTGCTTGGTGGTGGACATGTAAGAAGCTTGTGCATGTATGTCGTGGCCGCGAGCACATCACCAGCTTTTCGAACCACTTTTATAATGTTACTCCATGAACATACAGCAGTCTGTCTACCATACATACGTCAGAGACATGACATGAAGGCTTAATGAAAAAAAGCTCCAAGCCTTATGTGATAATCATTCTTAATATGTTTTGTATACTTATACCCAGCAAACACAATGTTTTCACAACGTTGTCTTCTTTCTTACAGTGTTGTCATAATGTAACTGTGTTTGCAGGGTGAGGGTGGTTGAGTTTTTTCTGAATTAAAATTTAATATTTAGATCATTTTATTATTATTATTATTATAATATACTTCAAATATGGGTTATATAAATGGTATGCCATTTGCAAACAAATACTTTAATAATTACACCATTAAAAAGTATGTATTTTATTTATTTATTTATTTATTTTAAGAAGAAAACAAGATGTCTACAAGATGCACTGAAGCACCAAATTTCCATCTGTTTATGATGCATTTCCAGTTTAGAGAAGTTAGTAATAGTTGAAAGAGACTTAGGTCTATTATTTTTCTGTAGCTTTGTCATTATTAATAAATTACAGAGATGGAAAACAACCATGAATTTAATTTGCAAAAACTACTTAAACAAAAATTTAATTAAATTAAATTAATTTAAACAATCTATTAACTGTTGTTATGTATAATATGTTTCCTTCATTTTTAGGAGCTATAAGGAAATAGTAGAGGCCAAAGGCAAAGCTAAGTAAACTGGTTTATGACAGGAATGGAAGGATGATGGCAGTGACTGAGCCTGTTTTGTAAGTATTACACAGAGTCAGATCATTAGGTTTTACACAGTAAAGCCATGAAAGACTTTGTAAGCATCAATATATTTAAAATATTTAAAACTTTCTTTTTTGGCTGCAGGATTTAGATGCCGTCACAGATTTGGGGTATTTACTGCTGTACCAGAAGACAACCAGCAACCAGGTTCAAATGCCATGCACCTTCAGCCATCCAGCATTGCTACTAAACTGGAAGGTAGCATCATTATGGATGATATTCAAGCTAAGCTAAAGCAATTTTCCTCACTTTTGGACTAGATGGCGATACTGATTCTGGGAGTAGGTAACAAGTCAGGAAATGCTGCTTTTATTTGTGGGACATACTACGCATACAGTTTTCAGTTATTTGCTTCCTTAATGAGTATAGACATTTAGGTATATTTTATGTTCCTTTTTTCTATTCTGTGACTTTTCACTGTCACAGATTAGCTAAGACCACCAGTTACATTATGGTATAAACGTACCACCTTAATGTTTTAATGGTTTAATTATGGAGTCAAAAAAGGGTCATAAAGAGTTTGTAAAACAATAGTCACAAATGTACTGAAACTTGTAGCTGCGTTTAAACAACTACATGCACGTAAAATCCAAATTCACAAATGAACTGGAATGTGCAAACTTGAAACAAAAAGTAATATTAAACTTAAACTGGGTCAGACCAAAAATCATATGGAATTTGTGAGGTTGTAAATGTGACAGTGGGCGTTTTTCAGTGTGGGGGTAAAAATCCTCACATTTACGTTCTCTGCTGCTTGTGTGAAACTCTCTTGTTGCGAATTTTGACCCTATTTTGACAGCTAATTGATGGACTAATAGGAAAGCTTAAGCTGGACCAATCAGATTGCGAGGTTCGTTTAACCAATCAGAACACTGTGCTGTCACTCAACTTCAGCGCGCTGTTGGAACACGCCTCCCAATCTGTCATGGCGCTTCCAGGCACAGATACAATGCTAGTTCATGTTTCTTTAGCAGAAAGTTTGTTTTAAAAATGATAACAAGCAGGCAGTGGTTTTATTCATACTACTGACTGTTGTGCTAGCTTTGGATAACTGTAGCCAATTAATTAACCAGCGTTAGCTAAATGAACAGCCTGCAGCAGCAGGGTATGTGAACATAGCAATGCCTTCTGTTATCTTAGTTTAAAACAAACTTTTTGCTAAAGAAACATGAACTAGCATTGTTCCTTACCTGACTCTCCATTGTCTCTGTGTCTGGAAGCCACATGACAGAGATTGG